>JALIZH010014270.1:0-44898 GCA_030522465.1 Rhipicephalus appendiculatus | reverse complement strand
GCATGAGAGACCGTGTTGGGGTGACACATATAATCGTCGCTCGAGGAGAAAATTTGAAACTTTGAAAGTTTATTTATTTCAAACATTCCAGATGCTGAGGGCCGCGGTCGAAAAGCCTCTAATGGGCTTGAATGGGACCACGACACCTTACAAGTGAGCGGCATAGGCAACATGTTTGTTACAACAAAAGTGTAGAAACTGAGCTCACAATCTTAGTGACGGTTTTTACTAATCTAATGGAGCATAAAGATTCAAAATAATAAACTGACGTGTTTAGACTGAAAAAAAAAACAAAAAAACACAAATGACCTCAATGATTCCCTTATGCATACGAAATCAATCAGAGTGTGAAACAATGCGAGAAATACAACATTAGCACCCTAATCGGATTAGGCATGCGCCTATACGCTTGCAACACGTGCAATTAAAACACGTAGCGGGAAATGTGAAAGGAGGGAAAAAAAATACGCGTGATAAACAAAAAAAAGAGCCGTAAAGAAACTGACCTATTAGTTGAAGTAACAGCACATTAAATAAAGTGAAGCAGTAAAAAAAGAATAATAAGTATGTGTAATTTCACTCAGGTGGCAGTTGAAACGGCAGTCAAGTTAAACAGAAGAGAAAGCGCAGCATCTCTTTACTGTAATTAGTGCGCGTACGTCGAATAAACCACGTGTGAATGCAACTGGTGTCATAAAGAACGTATCGGTGGTTTCGTTTGGCAATGGTTCCTTAAAACATTGTCGCTTTTTAATCCTTCCTGGTAGCGTTTCACGAGCGTTGCGCGGTAGTATTTCGGTAGAGTTAGTAGTCTCATATGGTAAAATATCGGGGTGGTGTGACTGCGATAAGGAATATTTCCAATGGCTCGAACAGCTCTTTTCTGCATGACGTGCAATTTACGGATATTTTTTAGTGTTGTCGTACCCCAAACCAGATGAGTGTAGTGAACGTGAGATAGTTAACTACAGCAATCCACACTGGCACTGATAGTGGCGAACAGAGCGTCGGCCATCGATAAAACTGACAAGCGGTCCAGCGCACCAGATTTTACGCATTCAATTCAATTCAATTTATTCAACATCTGTCAGATGTTCGGTGCACGAACAAAAAAGTCACAGTTTCACCGCAAGCGTGAAGCAATGAATGCGATAGCAACAAATTGTAATGTTATACGAAGTGAGGCTGGCAGCTAACTCTTTTGGATCCGATGTCACGCAACTCTAGAAAACGCTGGTTTAAGAGCAAACCGCCGCTCCAGGAACACTCTGCTCACCACATTCTCTTCGCGTTGAGAGCGCAGCACGTAGAAGGGTATACCGGCCCCCCACTGTCGGCCGCCGAGAAGGGGAAATAACGCGCGCGCCCGCGACAACCGCGCTCGCAAAATCGAAGGTCGCTCGAGGGACCCCCCCCCCTCGCGTCTTTTCACGCTCACGACCGACGGGCGGGGCCGGTTATATAGATACATATACATATACGGGGGGATGACGGCGGCGGCCAACGGCGGCGGCGACGCCGACGGCGAAAACCAGCCGAGAGTGTCCATATAATTGCTATCGCAACAAAAGCCTGAAAAGGATTGACTAGGTCCGTACACCAGACCATGGCATACAGTGGTGTGAATTACATATCACAAAAGAGGTTAGAAAGCAACACAAAGGAAAAAGGAAAAAAAGCATAAAGGAAGTACATAAAGGCATACATAAAGGAAAAACCACATATAGGCTACACATCAAAATTACAGGAACTTCACTAGATTACAATTCCAAGTAATAGACATATTTAATATGTACATATAAAGAACACTACTAGAAATTCGGTCAATTTCAACTGAAAGTAACAAACATATGTATTATACTGAACGAAAAAAACAATCAGAATTGCACGTACATATTTCGTAGCTCATTGAAAGCCACAAAAGCTACGTCCATACCATTTCTGGCAAGTTCATTCAGTAATGTTATTAGTGTGTACCTGAGCATTTGCTTTCCATAGGTCGTGAGGCATTTTCTAACTTTCCATATCTCAGGATGGCGTTTGTGGTAGGTCGGGATATTTTTTGTCAATTTTGCCAATATCTTTAGAAGGCAATTTTTCTTTCGTGTTTCCAATTTATGTTTACAATTTAGTGGTGCAGAAGTAGAATGCCCGCTTCCCACTTGAAAGGCCCGGGTTCGAATCGCAGCTGTAGATGATGAGTTTTTATTCGTTAGCGTAATTTCTTATAGCCGTATTGTTTTTCCTTGTTTCTTAAATCTCGCTTCAATTGGTACGCATTGCCACAAAAGCAACTTGAAATGTGAAGTGAAATACAATAAATTTGACAGTGAGCGTAATTATTTGCAGCGCCACAACACGGCATTCAACAAAGACGTAAAGAATGGCTCTGAGATCTGTGCGAATACGAGAAATACCGGAAGACATACCTTACGTATTTGTTGAATGCCGTGCGGCGGCGCTGCAAATAACTACGCTTGCTGTCAAATATCTTGTAGTTTACTTCACATTTCAGTTACTTTCTGTAGTAATACGTACCAATTGCAGCTAGTTTTAAGAAACAAGAAGAAACAATACAGCTATAAGAAGTTACACAAAAAAAAAAAATGAAAACTCAACATCTACAGCTGCGATTCGAACCCTGGTCTTTCGAGTGGGAAGCGGGCATTCTACCTCGGCACCAATTTGGTGGAGCCGCGCGCAACACTTAAAATGACGACACATTGCAGACTACCGATCGCAGCGCCGCAAGCGGATTGATCCTCTTGGGGCTTCACTTTTTGAAGCTCGTTCCGGGCACTCCCCTGTTCTAGTACACTCTACTTATGCTTAGTTTTATGTTTAGTTTCACTTGTGTATCATCCAAGCTTCCAGCGTTATCACTAGCGATCACGTAAGTTCCAGGACTAACTGCAATGTTGGCGTTGAGCACGTAATCACGTCGGAAGGTTCTAAGATTATCTAGACAGTTCCCAGTCATTCTGGCGTGCTCTGCTCCAGGCAGCAGCTGCATTGCAATGAGGTGATGACTAGAGACCGGATTATAGGCAAATGCCTATTTTTTTCCTTGCGTTCCTATCGCGCCACTTTGATATATGAGCATGAATTAGGGGTAAAAGAGGGCTTTTATAGTGTTTTTATAGTGCCTATAAATGCCTATTTTTGGGGTTTGTGCCTAAATGTCTATAAGTGCCCATAAATGCCTATTTTCAAAATTGGTGCCTATATGAACGCTATTTAGCCTCAAATTTTGATTTCGAGTACAGTTTGAGACCGTAATTCATGTTACCGGTCAAAACTGACGTTCCGGAACTTTATGGGGTGCAACAACTTATAGTTCCCTAGTTCAACAAACATCCGGGAAGCAACCGATAGCAGCAGTGAAATTGGACGCGCCGGCCACTTTACCCCACCGCACTGACATGGCGCGAGCGGTTGGAACAGGGGAGAGGAAAGGACGCTATTTCTGCAACCCTAAATGGGAGCACGTCCCAGGCGGGAAGGCGGGAAGAGGAGAGGGGAAGAATAAGAGAGTGGCGTCTATGGCCGAGGACGTGGCGGGCGGCTTTTACCGCCGGTTTTCCAGTCCAGTGTTCCCATGGGATTGAAGCACCTCCTTGAAGACTTGGGCGTGGTGGGGGGCAGAAAGCAGGAGGTGCCTGCGCGCAGCAGCAGGAATATGGAGAGCGAATGCGAAACCATGGAGTGCCGTCAGGGGAAAATAGAAAGTAGGTAAAAAAAAAATCAGATGTGCACATGGCTTTTGTTTCGTTTGCAATTTACTCTTACAGGGCGCTTCACCAGATCACATTAGAAATTTTAGTCACATACTGGAAGTGTTCGCGTGCCCAATGAAGGGCTTTGTACCACAAGAACTTTTTAATTGGTTCATTAGGAGCCGCGAAAGCATGATGCCGGTAGATGAGCTTGAAACCTTTGCCACTCGCAAGGCAAATTCCTTCCCTGCCCTCTTCGGTATCAGAGAAACTCGGAGCCGGAAGTTCATACGGCGTTGACGCATCAACACGCCATGCGCACGAAAGATTACACTATGTGCACATGAGATGCCCAAGCCAGGTCGTGCGCACAAGCGGTGTTGTATCGTTTCGGCGTTCGCTCTATAGTGTACTGCCTATTTCTGTGGGATGGATCCCTCTATGCGTTTGGAAAGGCTGGCATGGATCCTGTATCCTTACCACGACACAGCGCGTTGCACAGCTGGAATTGCTGTAAGGAACGATGCACCAAAAACATGCTAATTGTTGTCAGGGCTGGCGCCGGCACGACGCGGGAACGGCTAGAACACGAACACAAAAGAAATATAGGCAGCTAAGTCTCGCATCGCTCTCGATTCGAAGAAAAAAACTAAAGAAAAGTGCGCACACATTCCGTTTGTATGTTTTAATATTTCTATTAACTTTCATTCTTCTATTCAAGCAACAGTTGCACAAATTACACATGTAGCCTCGAATAATTCTCGCAGTTTCAAGTACGACTGTGACATACACAGGACCATTCCTTGTTGAACTTCACCTCCCCCACATTGGTGCGCGCGCCCGTGAGATAAAGGGCACGAGGCATTCAGTCTGACATTTCACCTCCTTCCGGGGAGCGTAGCGTTGCAAATCTTGGCCGACGTGATCGTTAGCGCAATGCATGCATTACACTTCTAGCTCGAAACGCTCAAACCTGGTAAGGGGCCCTTTTTGGGGTTCACACGAAGAGGAGAAATTGACTCTGCGCTATTAGACCCGGCCAATACAAGGCTAACAGACCCTTCTGGCCTTTTAGTGGTCTGGCTATTGAATCCTGTGCTGCCCTTCCCAGCCATGCCGAAAAGAAGCAGACCCAGGAGCGTGTTTATTCGATGGTGGACACTTAACTTAACATTCTGGACAATAAAAGGAGAGACCGTGTTCTGGAAACTATGCCGGAAAAGGCACCATTGCATGGCTATGTTAAATCATTGACGCCTTTGTACAATCATAAAAGATAACATTTGTTTGCTTTCCTGTCGTAGACCAGGTCGCGCACGTCCTTATTCGAAAATTTGAGTTTTTGTAAAAATTTATTGTGCCTATATTTACGATTTTGGGGGCCTAAAACTGTGTTTTTCCTGCCTATTTTTGGCGCCTAAAACACGATTTTTTAGTGCCTAAAAATCCGGCCTCTAGTGATGACATGAAAACAGAAGGAAAAGAGTGGGTGTGGCAATATCTTGTCTGTCATATAGAACCATTAGTCTAACGCATTATGCTGTTGTTATTGGATTTTAAATTTTTAGCACGGTTTGGGACGACTAGCACCTCTCATGGACGAGGTGGTATGAAAGAGGATAAGGAGTGGAAATCGGTACATGTGCCACCAATGAAATCGATGGGATTCTGGAACATAGTAGTCGGACGCGGGATAAAACCGAATGTGAAGTGCTTTAGGAAGCTGATAAATAAAATTTCAAGCTCGAGATATGGCCTTCACGCGATAGCTCGGCATGCATAAGTTTTTTCTGTGAAGTTTGAATTGCGTCCGTTGCGTAGAAGTTAATTTATTTCGAGGGCAAACAGCGTACGAATTCTCAACGTGGCATTCAGCACCATGCGATATCGACAGTATACTGTGACGCGTTCAGCAGTAAGACGTGATTTAGACACTGTTCAAATCTCGCACACTGTGGGTGTATATGTTATGCAATTCATCTTGTGTGCAGCCGCGTTCGTGTGTAGTTAATAGTACTGAGCTTTTTGCCCCGCCTAAGCGCGGCGAAGGCAGGACGATGCAGTGCTGATCAACTGGGGAAAGGAAAGGGATAATTACTTCTTACTGGAGAACACTGCCTAATCCCAATGGCTGTATGAAGTCGCACAGTTTAAAAGCACCTGGGAAACAACCATAAAGAAAATTGACCAAGGTAAGCCTATTTATTTATTTATTTATTTATTTAGTTATTTGTTTATTTTTGGTAGTGCTAACCCCAATGATACGGGTTCTAGCAGGGGTTCTAAAAAAAGCATATAACAAGGTTAACACAAATTATGAATTCATTCACTATAAAGTAATTGAAGTAACAGCAATGTGAAATGTGAAAATTCACATTGTGAAACAAAACTGCGACAAGCCTTTGGTAATACAAAATACAACAGGTTTACAATTCAAGGAGAGCCTGAAATTTATCACAGTCAACCACCGTTACTGCGTGTTTATCGAGTTCATTCCACTCAGTTACAGTTCGGGAAAAAAAAGAATATTTAAAAACATTGTTCATGGTTTGAAATGGCACTAATGAGTACGGATGTTGTAGCCTAGTAGAATAACCACTGTTAAAAAGAATGTGTATCCCTCCTGTGCTGCCTGTCTCTCTCAGGTTGTGCGAAATGCTGTGCACTTAGGGAATGAGCGCAATCCTCTTATCTTGGTCTCTTATTTGCGTCTAAGTCATCAATATGGTCTCCGTCACTGAGGATAAGAGAGTGACTGGTTATCCAGCCTGTATTAGAAGGCATTGATTTCAAAAGTTACCCTCTAGTTTGTGGTTACACGATATTTTTGTGGTCCGCCTCGGTGGATCAGTGGCTAGGGTGCTCGGCTGCTGACCCGAAGGTCGCGGGTTCGATCCCGGCCGCGGCGGTCGCATTTCGATGGAGGCGAAATGGTAGAGGCCCGTGTACTGTGCGATGTCAGCGCACGTTAAAGAACACCAGATGGTCAAAATTTCCGGAGTCCTCCACTACGGCGTCTCTCATAATCATATCGTGGTTTTGGGACGTTAAACCCCACATATAAATAAATATAACGATATTTTTGTGCGATAGTGTTAACGAGCTCGTTTCGCACAAATTCCGGTGTCGGTGTCGGTAGGGTTGGTTGTGAGAACAAAATCAGCATTGTACGTGAGCGAAAACTCAAAATATATGGAAATAAATAGCAAGAATTTCCTGTCCAAGTGGGAGTCGAATCCAAGCCCTTTGTTGTGCAACATCTCGAAAGCAGCTGTTGCACCACAAAGTCCCACCATTTTTTTTACGTGGTATTTATCGCACCTAATGTATACGTATAAACAGCGTACAAAATACTCAAGGCCTCCTCTATTAGCGCACAATAAGCGATGCACAGGAAGAAGTTTTAAATAACACTGTGTTGTAATAATGAGAACTAACCGACAAAGATGCCAAGGAAAGTATAGGGTATGCTATTAGAAGTAATTGTAATGTAAATGTCAAGAAAGAAAAGTGGACGAAAAGATAACTTGCCACCGGCAGGGACCGAACCTGCGACCTTCGAATAACGCGTCCGATGCTCTACCATTGAGCTACGGTGGCGGTCATTCCTCCGTCCACTTTATAGAGTGTATATGTGCATTAAACGTGGGAGCGTCAGTCAGCGCCGCCTGTTGCCATTACGGCGAGTGTGGAACACTCTTTTTTGCCTGTTGGCGTCACGCAGTACGTGATCTTATTACGAGCTGGCAGCTGACTAATAATCCCTCGAATACCACTTGAAGGCATCAAAACTGACAGAACGAGACCCTCGCTATGAACGAAGGGAAGAAGTGTAGATTTAAGAGATCGTTTTGCTTTTGTTAAACGCAGTATTAATGAGAAAGGGTATAAGAGCGGTGCATTTCATGAACAGTGTATACTAATGAAAACTGGCTTGTTAGGCAGACATGGCGGAAACAATTGCATCCGCGTGGTGGCATTTCATACGAATGGTTCTGCAGCTAAAACACTTGTATGTGCAGCTACAGTTAAAGTCACGCCAGGGTTGGAAACTGTTAAGGAAAAGAAACCCTTTACGAATGTCACTAAAATTACAATTACAGTGTCCACAAGTATCCGCCCTTCTCTACGCTTTGCGGCCTTTCCCTGCAGCGTCCTTGTGTGATGGCACTCGCACAACTTGATTAACACCAGCGCATCCGGTGTTTATCAAGTTTTGCATAAAAGTTTTACGAAGTCTGTGTCTTCTTAATTTGCTAGATGGTCATTGTCGACTCCGCAATTTGTTCTAAACAGGACTTTTATTCTAGCAAGTGTCACACTTTTGCCGTGAATGAAGCATGCAAGCAATCGTTTAGGCGAATTAACTTGATGCACATTGTTTTGACAACCCTAACGTAATTTTTCTGTTGAAGACGGATAAAATCTAACCATGGTACGTATATATTACGAAATGGCGGTGGTATTTAGACAAACCATTTGTTTACTCGGAATAACTGACGAATTACATCATTTGAAGAAGAGGATATCTATTTCTCCTAATACAAGAAATTCAACGTAGGTAAACAGGAAAATACCTGTAAAGTTTGATGTGATTTCATATACATTTTTACAGCGAAGTCTGACTAGCCAGGGCGATACCCTACACTTCAATAACCCCTCGCGTCCCAAGATTCCGTTCCTGGGAAAATACAGTCCTTGACATTCGTAAAGTCATGTGCGTTGCGTTGTTTACAAACTCCGCCCTCAAGATATTTTGGCGACGCCTCTTTTTAATCCGAGGAGGATTCTCAGCTGAGCGACAGCGACAACCTGTTAAGGCGGTCGCATACGGCTTGCCTACCTGCGGCTTTTCTCATGGGAATGGCCTGTTTCCTTGGCTATCAGCCGGCGCGTCTCGCTGTCTATACATGGTTCCCCAGTACCCCAGTCGATACACCATTTGTAGAAGAACAAATTTTTTACTAGTTCGGCATAGTTCTTTCGAGTAAGTCATCGGGAAGTACCTCGTAATCTTCTAAAAGCGTCATTTTCACTGTATCCGTCATGCTGTAGTCGATATTCCAGTGCTGACGGAACGCCTCAAAGTCCTTTGAGAAATCCGAGTGGTAGCTGCTGTGCAGGAACCCGTACACGTCGAAGTTGCAGCTTCCATCAGGGCGTGTGCTGCTGCAGATAGCAGCGGCTGCCGGCGGCGGCTTGTAGAATGTGGTGCTGAATGAGAGTTCGCCGATGTTATCGAGAATGCCGACATGAAATGGTCCAAGCCGTTTTTCATTTGCCCATATAACGATATACCTGTGATTATCGGTTAGTGTATTCCCTTAGCTTTTTTCTACGCGAATCTTGTGCAAAGAAAGGCATACGGGTTCATCATCCGGAGTTATATGCGCAACGGGTGTGTTGGACACGAGGTGAAGTTCTATCCTAAGTATGTTGCTATAGTCCGGATGCCACTGGAGAAGCTGAGGCGCGAGCGGCCACGTTATAGCAATGCTGCACAAGGCGTTGACGTGTCCTTCTACCTACTGTCACGTTGCATGGCTGCTCGTCCATGAGCAGTGCATCGTTTCTCGTCATATCGCTGCACTCGCGAGGTGTCTGCTGGCTGCAGACAGTTGCAGCAAAGTAGAGAAGCACTGCAGCGACTCTCATTGCCACCGAAACCTGGAAAAAGCAAATTTTAAACATGACTGCGTCGCACGAGACCGATTTTTTCAGTACAGAGTAAAAAAAATGCTTGTGATGAAATTGGTGCGAAAATACACGTGGATGTCGTATCTTGAAACAAAAAAAAATAAGCATATCTTTTCTCTTGGTAAGCGGTTTTATTTATTTGCATCGAGAAATATGACATAAACAAATTTTCTGGCGTACACATTTCTATCCAAACCACGAAGAAATGACCAACATACTGACGCATGGTACCGTGAAGAAATAAGTCAGACCCGCCACTTCATGCCAATATTAATTATGTGCAACAGCAGGAACCTGCTCATCAGTTACTGTAAGTGCAGATTGTTTCTGAATGTCTTAGTTTATATTCGTACACTATTTGTAAAAAAAGAGCCAGAAAACCTAACCTAATGAAAACGAGAAAAATAGCGCTGAATGAACGGGGACACAAGAAGACACAAGGGGACACAAGAATAGCGCCTGTGTTGTGGGTCTTCTTGCTTGCTTGCTTGTTCCTGTATACTTGGCTCTTACCCACTTCGGGTGATTGACCATGAAGCCGGCGGATAATATAAGGGGAAATATTTAATTTTGAAAAGGGATGTGAAGGAAATCGATCGCCACTGGAATAACAAAAATTTTAAGAATGACCGGACTATATAGAATAATAAAATATGGAAATCAATGAACTAATGAAAGGAATTTTGAAGTACGAAAAATTGATAGGGAATAATGTTAACAGGGAATTCTTTTTGTGTCAACAAGAAATTCGCATATGGCTAAGCAGACGTTTGTGTTGCTGAATCCCAGAGAAGACGCCCCAAGGGAAAGAAGATTTTGAGGATTCAGAGTAATTTTAAGTTTCTGAATAACTTTTCGAAATGCTGTTTTCTATGGCGAGTAAAACGACTGCATTTAAGCAAAAAATGATCAATGTTTTCGGGCTCTTCGCAGTAATAGCACATAGGAGATAGCACCAGACCAGACCTGTATAAGTAGAAATTCAGAGGGTTGTGTCCCCGTTCATTCAGCGCTATTTTTCTCGTCTTCAGTATGTACCAACAAGCCGAAATTTCAACAGTGCCTAGCCTAATATTGGGGTTTCAGGATATTCTTTATGCTTGTTGTTCCTGAAATTTGTCCTTATCCTGTTTTAGCTTCTATCACGTCTACGATCCTAAATTTTTATAATTAACTAAGAAAAGCTATCTGGAGAACCCAGCGCTATCGTTTATGCTGTTTCTTGAAGATAAGCGTGGCATGTGTGACTCCAAGTAAAATCTTTGTTGCGGAAGAATATTCATGCCCAAAAAGTATTTCACAATGCGGACAATACATGCATACCTGGAGCAACACCTCCTGGTAGAGTGTGTACCTTTAAGCGACTACATCTTTGTTGTTTGGTGGGAGCCGCGAGGAATACCGCAGATATCAACACATTTTTTGTTACATGTGTGAAGAAGCGGCAAGCGAGCCGAGCGAGCCGAGCACCCGAGCGTTGGCGATGTTGCTGACCGGACGCACCTGTTCTTCTTCACACATGGAACGTTAAACAACCTGTCGTGAAACAATCATGTGTAGTCTTAGGTCGGCAAAAATTGTGGAACTCACTCAGACTCACTCATTCAATATATATTGCGCTTAGGGTTCACTCGGACTCCGAATCGCCAAAATATTTTTTGAGCCGGACTCACTCGGACTCACTCAGACTAAGACTCACGGCTCGATCTGTGTCTGAGTGAGTCCGAGTGAGTCGACTCATGAGTCCGTTAGCCTAGAGTTACCTTTTTCGACCATAGTGGTAATGTTCTTTAACACCAATATCTCACGTATTCTGTGCTCTTCTAGGCGCCTTCTCTAATAGTGCCTCCGATTACGAGTAATGAGTGGTTTAAAACCAGTAAGGACGTTTTTCTTGAAACAGATGACAACATAAGATATATTTATCAAGAACTGCCTTCGACGAGTTGGCGGCCGGGAGGTAAAGGCAACCCCCCCCCCCCTCTTACGTAATTTACGTCTCTGATGAATAAATATTGAAATGGTGTCTGAACGATACTGCTTTGGAAAACGTGTGAGTAGACGCGACTATAAAGTGAATTCAGGTAAAGCTGATAGCAGGGCTGGGCAAAGATACTTTGAAATTGTATCGCGATACGATACAAGATACTCGGGCAAGAAGTATTGGAGATACAGATACAAGATACTTCCTGAATGAATGTATCCGATACGATACTTCCAAATTGTATCTTAAGATACTTCGATACATTTGTAAATTTGCTATTATAGATCTATATAATGACGCTGCAAATACCTATGTACAGAAGTGTTTGCTTGAAAATGTCTTAACTGCGGTCAAGTTTCTTTATTTTAATGAAATGTTTGTTTGAATACCGAAAGTTATGTTTCTCTTGCTTAATGTATATTAGTTTGATTCCGACACAAGTTATTGGCATTTGCTTAATTAACACTTTTGTATTTGATGGGTGTCGCTGCTGGAAGAATCACCACTATAGCATATACCTTTCCACAAAAAATCAGATCTGTCGTTTTAGAATACCCTCTAAAACGTAAAGAAACGCACTTATCCCCAAAATAAAGAACAGGAATGTTACATTATTCATCTTAGTTAAGAAATTAAGCACTATATAAAAAATACCCTAATGAGACCCACATGGCGGTAAACCCCATCGTTGGTTTTATTCAGTTGAGGTTAACCTCTTCTTTGCAAATATTTTGCAGTTACGTGCCACCCTTTATAAACACGATACAAGCGGCACCCCTAAAAGCTATGAAAATAGAGCATGATGTATCGTCAACTTAGGTGTTAAGGTCAGAAAAAAACTCAGTGCCCACGGAAAATAGCACTAAAAGGCTCGTGAGGACGCTGATGAGAAAACCGTAGTACTTGATATTATGTTTCTAAAGTCCCCTTTCTAACGTCTTTAAGATTTGTTGTTATAATTTTCATTATTATAATGTAAACTCACTTTTGCTGCTTTATTCAATTGTAATCAGAAGTTTTGTTCCTGTAAGCACTAGGCACGCTCAGATTATTTTACCTTTGCCCTAACATCGCCTGAACAGTAAACTCACATGGAATGTAGATATGTAAATAGTGGCAATGACGCAGACAATTAAAAATAAGAATAAATAAGAGAAGGAATAGAGGAGGAGGCTACAAAAGACTTATTACAGTTAACAAAAGGGGAAAAAACTACACAGTTGCCTAGGCAATGTGTGGAATGCAAACGGAGGACAGGAAAGAGAGTACTTGTGCTAACAATCAAGCTATCATCAAAGCACGAAAAACAAAGATACAGTTCGCCAAAATATCACCTGTTATGTAAATGCTTGTTCTATTGCATATAGCATCGACACCGGTAGTGGGACGGTTGTTATAATCTAATTTGCATATAAGCCGCATACTGCGCAAGTCAAGCTTACATCGACGAGATCTGTAAAATCTCTGCGAAAGCAGGGAGACGCAAAGCAACCCGATTCTTGCATTTTTTGAGAATTTGTAACAAAGCGCCACGCAAAACAAACTTCAATAAGCACACAATAAGCCGCAACCGAATTTGAGCGAAAGACGCCGCATGCATTGGAGTACGCAGCACAGTACCGTGGCTACAAACAAGGTTCATGGCACCGACACAGCTAAAAAGAAAGAAAACATCGAGAAACAAAAGGTCGGCTGCACCTAGACGTTCACGCGCTTGTTTTTGTCGAGATGGCTCGAGCGCCATCAGGTGACTCTGCTCCACCATTAGAGACGCGTATAGACCTTATTTCTCATGCTCACTGGAACACTCTGGCGGAAAGACAAAGGGATATATCACTGTCTTCAGCTTTATTGAGGTGGCTTAGGGGCAGCAGTATCAGCTTGAGAAGCAGAGTTCAGCCGACGTATGTTGTTTCACATGGTGGCGTTTCTATAGCAGTATCTTGTATCTTAAGATACACGATACATTATTGATTGCATCGGAAATACAGATACAGATACTCGTTTTGCGAGACGTATCGCGATACAGATACAAGATACCCAAAGAGTATGTAAGATAGTATCGAAGATACATGTATCTTCGATACTGCCCAGCCCTGGCTGATAGTAATGGTGAAGGTGAGTGGATAGGACCATAGGTCGTCAAAAAAAGGTGCAACTCACTCAGACTCACTCAAGAAATGTATCATACGCTCTGGCCTCACTCAGACTCAGACTCACAAAAATTTTCCTGAGCCGGACTCTCTCGGTCTCGCACTCACGAAAGTTTTCTTCAACCGGGCTCGCTAGGACTCAAACTCACCAAAATATTGCTCACCCGGACTTGCTCAGACTCAGACTCACGGCTCGATCTCGGTCTGAATAAGTCCGAATGAGTCGACTCATGAGTGAGTTCGCCGACCTATGTGTTTAGTACATCATCGCCAAAGTTAACCGACATGAGTATTTTCTACATGTCACCCTCATCCCTTGAAAGCGTCTTTACACTACACATAGTCGTCCATCACTTCAATGTGCATCATCCATCTGGGATCCTGGTGGTACTATACGAACACATGAACTTGAAGCAGTCCAGAATCGTTCGATATGCTTTATTTTATTCAATTACAACCACATCGTCAGTGTTAGTCTAATGAGTCTCAGCTTAACCTACCTGAACTCGACATTCGGCGTTAAATTGCCCTGCGCAGTCTGTTTCATGAACTAAATTATCACAACAATCATCTTCGTTAACAGTTTTTTAACCGCTCATTAATATCACCTTAAATTGACCTCCTACTAAAAGTGCATGTTCCTCGCTGCACAACCGCAGCCTCCTCGTGTGCATTCATGCCAAGAACCACACCCGAATGGAGTTTACTGACACATCAGCTTCCGCTATCATCGACACAGTCAGGCTTTAAGGCTTTTAGCAGAATAGATTTGTTTGATATTGTTCCTTAGGAGCGAAGCTCCGTAGGCCGGCACACCGTCGTCGCCGTCGCCGTTGAAGCTCCCTGGCATGGTGCCAGCTGTGGCGTCTCCCCCTCACGCGGGAGGATAAATGAGCTTTATGAGCTCTGGAACGCAGATGGCGTGTGCACGATGCGCAAAGCGCGAGAATACGAACGTAAGCGAAACGGATTCAGATTAGTCTTCCTCTCCCTTTTTCTTCGACTCTGCCCACTCCCCTCAAACCGGCATTTCCGCGAAACCATCGTTTCACCTTGTAGTGCGCCCAGTCCGTTGCCTGGACAATAGGGAGTTTTGGAATAGCTTACGTAAAGCTTGCGGGCGTTGCGGCGCGTGCGTCGTACGCTCACCTCGTGCTGGCTCCCGTTAAGTGACGCCCACAACGCTACGCCCGCAACGCCCGCTAACTTAGCGTACTCTATTCGAAAACTCCCTAATGAAACGCCGCGCGCGCCGAAAGCCGTGTGCGTCCCATTTCCAAGAAGCTTCGCTCATCGGTTGTATTCTTACACGGAATAACTACTAGTTTTTGATTTAGATGCCATATTTTTCTTATTTTTCTTTGTTCTTTGTTTTAGTTGTTGAACATAAATACATGTGTTCGCCTTATCGCTACATTCTTTTTTTGGTGAAATCTTTGACACGTCATTCATATTAGATATGTGAAGTTTCGTACTTTTATTTTGTATCAAGTATTCTTTCCCATTTTGATATATATTATGCCCCTCCCCGGTGTAATGCGCAAGCTCTGACGGCAAAATAGGTAAATAAATAAATTTAAATATATATATATATATATATATATATATATATATATATATATATATATATATATATATATATATATATATATATATCAATGAGAATAATAGTTCGATGGGCCAGTTGTCTTGGTTCAGCAATGGGTTGTAACACAACGGAGGCGTTGTCAACAAGGATAAGATATTTATTTAGTTCCCAACAGTTTCGGGAGGGGACCTCCCTTCGTCAGGGGTTGAGTTAAACTATCGTCTCTAGCGGCGTCCACTCGCCTTCGAAAACATCTAAGAGGAAATGGGAAAGAGGGGAAAAAAAAGAACATCCTCGACACAACACAACACGACAAATTAAGAAAAATTGTCCACAGTCGAGGCTCGTTGAGCGTCCACATCTGCTTATGATCTCGTGTTTACCGGTCCTCGTGGTGCGGAGGGCCACCCAAAGCTGTCGCCGCGGCGGCCGGGACGAGTCTGCGCCGCCACACGTGGAGGCAAGAGCGTTCCCTTAATGGGTCGGCTCTTTACCTTTCATGTCCGCCCGTTCCTTGTCAATAGCCCCCAAGTGGTAGGGGAGCGTAGGCACTGCGCATTCTACAAATGTGAAAAAAAAAGAGAAAAAAAAAGAAAGAAAAAAAAAAGAAAAAAGAGAAAGAAAGGACACTGCAGACGTACGAGCCAATCAAGAAACAAGCATGGTCTCAATTTATGTTTCCCTATTGCCAAAAACATCTTGGTTTACCTCTCGGAGGCAGGAGAGTCTGCCAGGGTCTTCGTTGATGCCGGATATTAATGTTCTAAATTTGAAAATAAAATATGCCTCTCGTTGTTCGCGCTCCCGCGTGTTTACCGAAAACCTGATTGTAGAAGAATTACGCTGATATTTTCAAAGCTGTGGTTTGGCAGGCGTAAGTGTCTGGATAAGGGTAGGTTCGGCAGCGAAGTGGTGTGGTACCGGTGGTTATTGAACCGCAGTCGAAACGGCGTGTCTGTTTGGCCAATGTATTCTTGCCCGCAGGCATTGCAGTGTAGCATGTATATCACATTACTGGAGTCACAATTAAGGTTTTCTGTGATTGTGAATTTGAAATCTGAGGAGCTTGCTTTTGATTCACATGTTGTGACAATGTGGGGGCATACTTTGCACCGAGCTTTTCCGCAGGGGTGGCACCCTGGTTCAATTTTAGCAGGGCTTGTTTTGGCTCTGACAAGGATGTCCTTCAGGTTTTTATCCCTGCGGTACACCACGCGAGGTGGTTCCGCGAAGATGGAAGTTAATCGTTTGCTTTGCCTGATTATATTGAAATGGCGGGAAAGTATGCTATTAACTCGTGGCACTGATGAGGAGTAAGTTAGCACAAGATTTGTTTGGGAAGTTGTTTTTGATACTGTTTTTGGCTCCTTAATTATGGTATTCCGGTTCACGTTGCGAGCACGTAGTATGGCATCGTCAATAATGTCTTCGGGATAATTCTGTTGTGATAGGGCATGCTTTAGGTATCCTGCATGTTTGTCAAATTCCTGTATGTCGGTGCATATTCTTCGATACCGGTGCATATTCTTCGATACCAAAACTAGAATTAACTTTTTGGACGTCACTGTCTCGATCGAAAATGAACGCCTGACAACAAACCTTTACAAAAAGCGTACAGACCGGCAGATGTACCTACACTTCAACAGCAGCCATCCATGACACTGCAAAACGGGTATTCCATATTCTCAGGCTTACCGGTATCGAAGAATATGCACCGACATACAGGAATTTGACAAACATGCAGGATACCTAAAGCATGCCCTATCACAACAGAATTATCCCGAAGACATTATTGACGATGCCATACTACGTGCTCGCAACGTGAACCGGAATACCATAATTAAGGAGCCAAAAACAGTATCAAAAACAACTTCCCAAACAAATCTTGTGCTAACTTACTCCTCATCAGTGCCACGAGTTAATAACATACTTTCCCGCCATTTCAATATAATCAGGCAAAGCAAACGATTAACTTCCATCTTCGCGCAACCACCTCGCGTGGTGTACCGCAGGGATAAAAACCTGAAGGACATCCTTGTCAGAGCCAAAACAAGCCCTGCTAAAATTGAACCAGGGTGCCACCCCTGCGGAGAAGCTCGGTGCAAAGTATGCCCCCACATTGTCACAACATGTGAATCAAAAGCAAGCTCCTCAGATTTCAAATTCAAAATCACAGAAAACCTTAATTGTGACTCCAGTAATGTGATATACATGCTACACTGCAATGCCTGCGGGCAAGAATACATTGGCCAAACAGACACGCCGTTTCGACTGCGGTTCAATAACCACCGGTACCACACCACTTCGCTGCCGAACCTACCCTTATCCAGACACTTACGCCTGCCAAACCACAGCTTTGAAAATATCAGCGTAACCCTTCTACAATCAGGTTTTCGAAACACGCGGGAGCGCGAACAACGAGAGGCATATTTTATTTTCAAATTTAGAACATTAATATCCGGCATCAACGAAGACCCTGGCAGACTCTCCTGCCTCCGAGAGGTAAACCAAGATGTTTTTGGCAATAGGGAAACATAAATTGAGACCATGCTTGTTTCTTGATTGGCTCGTACGTCTGCAGTGTCCTTTCTTTCTCTTTTTTCTTTTTTTTTCTTTCTTTTTTTTCTCTTTTTTTTCACATTTGTAGAATGCGCAGTGCCTACGCTCCCCTACCACTTGGGGGGCTATTGACAAGGAACGGGCGGACATGAAAGGTAAAGAGCCGACCCATTAAGGGAACGCTCTTGCCTCCACGTGTGGCGGCGCAGACTCGTCCCGGCCGCCGCGGCGACAGCTTTGGGTGGCCCTCCGCACCACGAGGACCGGTAAACACGAGATCATAAGCAGATGTGGACGCTCAACGAGCCTCGACTGTGGACATTTTTTCTTAATTTGTCGTGTTGTGTTGTGTCGAGGATGTTCTTTTTTTTTCCCCTCTTTCCCATTTCCTCTTAGATGTTTTCGAAGGCGAGTGGACGCCGCTAGAGACGATAGTTTAACTCAACCCCTGACGAAGGGAGGTCCCCTCCCGAAACTGTTGGGAACTAAATAAATATTTTATCCATGTTGACAACGCCTCCGTTGTGTTACAACCCATATATATATATATATATATATATATATATATATATATATATATATATATATATATATATATATATATATATATATATATATATATTTCGTGACGGTCTCATTCACTACGTATGGCGATTTTGATTATTTGCGCTTGAATGAGAGCATCTCCATTGTTATGGGGTAGTCTTCGTCGCCAGAATCAAGACGAGTGCGCGGCAGATCAGCTTTATTGGGACGGACTTCGCGTCGAGCATAAACGAGACACACGGAACTAGCCGAAATAGAGCGGCATGCACAGGCACGGCACTTGCCGCACAGTAGTAACTAAGCACAGCATAGTTCTACTTCTGTTTAAGAGCTGCGAAGGAATTAAGACATTGCAGAAGTGTTATCGGATATCACCTTGCCTGACAGACGTGCTTATTGAACCTAAAGCTTACCTCGTAAGGTTCGCAAAAGTGCAGGTGCGTTAAAAGCTGTCGCTTAAGGATTACAGTAGTAGAGCCTCCAACAGCAGATGGCAATACGGCAATAGTGACTTTGAGGTTGCGGAAACGGTCTAGTGACGCCACCTTCTGACGCCGCCACGCACAGTACACTAACTGCGCTAGTTGGTTTCTGCTAAGGTTCATGTTTTCTAGCACGAAAAAAATGGGCGAAGCTTTCACTGAGCCGCTCAAGGCTTGAAACAGCGAAACTGGACGACCCTGAAGACTAATATGGTTGCTTCTAGGTTGGTCTTAGGCCTTAGGTAGGTTACGGGGGTTGTTTCTAGGCTGCTTCTACGTCGTTGCTATGCTTTAGCTAGGGGGTGCTAGGTTGTTTCCAAGTGATTCTCGGCGTAGAGATGTTCGGTTTAAAGCACAGACAGTCCTAGACACTCAACGCATCTCAAAACTCCAGACACAGAAACTCCCGCTTAAAGCGAGGGTAACGCCTTCCATATATATGTGGGCAGGTCATCGTTGGCGTAGACCTTCCATCGCTTTGGGGTCTTCTTGCAGCCGGTGTTTCCTTTGCAGTTCCCCAGTGCTGGGCTAACAGTTGTCATCTTCCTTTTTAGTGGACTAGTGGGGGGTAGTCGCATTTATCCAATTTCTGGGGCCCATACCCGCTTATGATGATAGTTTTCTGACAGCCCGCAAAATGTTATGTGGCACATACCCGTTTGTTGGGTTAACTTTTGTCTCCTTCATTTTTAGTGAAACAGGGGTGAGTAGTGGGATTTACCCAATTACTGTGGAACATACCTGATAAGCCGCACAGGATGAGCCCCACAAATTACAGCTGCCCTAAACAGTTTCGTGGTTTAAAAGGACAAATTTTAAAGCGAGCAAAGATTAGCGAACATGAATCTTGATTCTGATGGAGGCTCACGCAAACTCACGTTCAGCTCTTGAGGTTGTTTCCGGATGATAGGAGTCACCTCTCGATTGAACACATCACGCGATGTTTTCTACAAATGCTTAAGTCGGGATACATGTACCGATCGCATGCACTGCAATATCCGATGGCATGGAAGCCCTTGAACGGAGTGCAAGAACCGTTGGCGGAGACATCTGGCAAGCGATTAAATGTCTAAGAAGTGATATCGTGCGGGCGTCGAAATCTCCATTTGAAAGAAAATATGGGCTGTCGTTATATAAGGCTTGGATGATTGGTTGTTTGTACGACTGCGCGCGTGTTTGAGTTGCAGATAATTGTCAGATTTACGCAAGTCATGTGAAAGATATGCTGGCATACTAATTTAACAAGCCTATTCAGGAGAAACTTCTGGCGGAGCACACAGACAAACCATAAAGCGCAACTGGTTAGGTGAGAGATAGTTATCAGACCCACACAAATTACACGAAAGATATCCTACCATATGAATGTTAACAGGGCTATTCAGAACAAAAATTCTGACCGAAAACATCGGCAAAGCATAAGCCAAGTTACACAAACAAAGGTGTGTTTGGCGTGTTTATGACGGCTATCGAAGCGTAATGCATGCGCACACTTAAGGTGCTCACCTAAAGTTGTTGCTTTCCTGTACGGTCGGTATGTGGGGTTGCCAAGATTCGACGACGTGCAGACAGACAGTAATTCTTCTTCGGTCGCATCTTTGGTCATAGAGCCACTCCTGTTGCCTGCAGTTTAGGGTGGAGAACGGGAAGTGGAGAGATAGTGCAAGCGGTGAGATATCCTGGTATTACGGGAAAATGTATGAAATAGGAGGCATAACAAACATAAATAAATGCTTGAAGATCTCTTCGCCGCCGCGTCGCCACACGAGTGAACGAGGCAGGTCAAGGCGCCTGATTTCAGTACTGTCGGAGAGGAGACGAAGGCAAAGAACTGCACAAGCCGGAACAGATGCACAAAAAAGAAGTATAGAGAACAACCTCAAAGAAACGATGAGTAACGTCTTCCGCAAACGCTTCTCTTATCGAGGGTTGGACGCAGAGGGAAAACGGAAACAGCCATATATGCCGGGTGACGTTTGCAATACGAGATTAGGACGACCTCTACGGGAAATTAAGCAATGAGTATGACCGGCGGGAGATTGGAATAAATCGAGGAATAGTTCGCGTACTTAGGTGAAAACAACTGACAAGGGTACTCATAACGACGAGAAATTGAGTGCGCTATGAAGGAGATTGGTGCTTACCATGCTGGGTGAAACATGACTGCTATAACAATAGGTGCTTGTTCACAGTGTATATAAACTAAGGAAATAAATGTTTCATTCTAATATTTTAAGTCGTCGATAAAAAACAATAAAACATCTTTATCCAGGACAATATTATGAAAGCAGGCGTAACACTGATCTGTATTGCACTGTATTTATTCTTAGAGGCTAACTGATGTATAGGGTTAGCGCTAAGGAATCAATGTAACAGTGCCTCGTGAGCAAGCAACAGTAAAATAAATACAGCGGGATGTGACTTAGAAATTGCTGAATTTCGGCGTACTTTGGGCGTGAGTACTACGCAAGTCATTTTGCGTGCAGCCGTATTTGTATGAAAGGAACAGTCCGGAGCCCGTTACTCCACTTTACTGTGGCCGCTGCTAGGCGACCCATTTTAAATGCGAAGCATTTTCTAGCGAAGGAAGGAAAGCTCGACCGTTTTAGGGCAAAAAGCCTTACATGGTATATGACTTAAATATTGCTCAATTTCCGCGTACCTTGGGGGGTCAGTGCTATGCAAGTCATTTTGTGTGCAGCCTTGCTTATCGTAAATGAACAATCCGAAGCCGGTTACTATACCTTATTGTGGCCGCAGCAAGGCAACCCATTTTAAATCCGAATCATTTCTTCCGAAGCATTTTAATCGAAGCATTTTAATCGAAGCATTTTGATCGAAGAATTTCGAAGCGTAGCAAACGAAGCTCGACTGTTTTCAGACGAAATCCTTAGATTCCTCTTCACACGCCGATACTGACCGTCGGCGTCGGTGGCGTAAACACAAGCAATGAAGAAATAATCATCACCTGATGACGTGACCATATGACGTTGACATGACGTCGCCGCATCATTTTGACGTCATACAGTGACGTCATCACATGACATTGTCGCTTGGACTAAAGTTAGCCGATAACGGAGGCAGTGCAAACCAACTGAGGCGCAGAAAGCTTTCGCAGAGGGGCGGAGAGCATCGATAGATCTACTGAGAAGAAAAAGAAGATGATTTTCGTCTTCAAGTCATCTTAGGCGAATGCATAAACAACCCTGTGAGTTTTATATCGGTCCGTCCGTCCGTCCGTCCGTCCGTCCATCCATCCATCCATCCATCCATCCATCCATCCATCCATCCATCCATCTATCCATCCATTCATCCATCCATCCATCCATCCATCCATCTATCCATCCATCCATCCATCCATCCATCCATCCATCCATCCATCCATCCATCTATCCATCCATCCATCCATCCATCCATCCATCCATCCATCCATCCATCCATCCATCCATCCATCTATCCATCCATTCATCCATCCATCCATCCATCCATCCATCCATCCATCCATCCATCCATCTATCCATCCATCCATCCATCCATCCATCTATCCATCCATCCATCCATCCATCCATCCATCCATCCATCCATCCATCCATCCATCCATCCATCCATCTATCCATCCATTCATCCATCCATCCATCCATCCATCCATCTATCCATCCATCCATCCATCCATCCATCCATCCATCCATCCATCCATCCATCCATCTATCCATCCATCCATCCATCCATCCATCCATCCATCCATCCATCCATCCATCCAAAGACGACTCGAAGGATAAAGCCATCTTTTTTCTTCTCAGTCGATGCATATGGGAGCAGGGAACACGAGCCATGGCTTCAAGTTACACTGCCAAGCGCCGTATTCATTTATTCTCGTGATTTCGTGAGCTCTCCGGTTTTGTTCGCCGCCCAGAGCAGAAGGCTACAGCGGCATCATGTTGCGGTACCTCAAATGACGTCATGCCAGTATTTGTGACGCCACGATGACGTCATGAAGTAATTTTTTCATCACTCGTCCACGACGCCGCGCGATGGTCGCCGGCGCTGGTTAAATTTTCCCTCTGAGGACTTATTTAAGACTCTCGCCCTAGGACTGCCATTGGTCCCCGGCTTTCCAGGGTAAAGGTGGGAGTGTCCTTCGAATGCAACATAAACGGACCATGATCGACGTTATCGTTAAATATACCTTCATGGCCATAACCCTGCGCTATAAAAATGACGTGAAAGGTCCGACTGAGGAAAGACATGGGGCAGAGTTTGCGCCCTCCTTCAGAAGATTATGCGGTGGCACCCCTCCATTGCACACGTCTGTGAATGTTATAAGCAGAGGCTTAGGTATCGATCATTTGATAATACCATTTTACATAAGCAAGTCCGTAGAAATAAGTAGACAACTTTTCCCAAATTGCTTGGTGTTCACCCGCAGGTAAGTTGCACATGAATGAGCAAATTTAATAAATTCATTGCGAGTGAATATAGTTTATGTAAAAGAGATAGAGAGAAAAGAGAGTTCACACTAGATAACGAATAATATTAGAACATTCCAGCCAGGAAGTCAGAAGGAACATTCAGCATTGCCCTTCCCCCCTATTGTGTATAG
Organism: Rhipicephalus appendiculatus; assembly: GCA_030522465.1. Classification (NCBI taxonomy): domain Eukaryota; kingdom Metazoa; phylum Arthropoda; class Arachnida; order Ixodida; family Ixodidae; genus Rhipicephalus; species Rhipicephalus appendiculatus. The sequence goes on along the minus strand of JALIZH010014270.1, from coordinate 21,576 downwards.
CCAACCGGATGCGCGTCTGGTTGACCTTCCTGCCTTTCTTTCCTTTTCCTTCTTTCTTTCCTAAGCATTGAAACAATTTTTTAAGGTGCCGACCAAACTTGATTAGTACTGTTTTCATAGTACAAGTACAGCTTCGGATAGTGAAATTTAATTAAAGATGAGAACACCAGCTTCATTTTGTTTTGCAAAGTTTACACGAGTACACGCACTGCGCAACAGAATCACTTGTGGAAACCTGCGCGCCGCATCAGCATACATGATGGCCAGCATGGGCATCTGGCTGGCCATGCGTTTACCAACATACACGCAACATCACCGCAGCGTATTTGCAGGAGCACCCCGTGTTGCGTAAAAGCTCCTCGATGCCCATCAGCCTGCTGGTGGGTGGAGGGCGCACATGCGCATCGGCTGAAACGAGAAAACCTTAAAACCAATCTGTTTTATCTGCAAATAAAGATAAAATTGCTACTTTAGCCCTTATAAAAATGACTATTGAGTTGTTGTTGACATTCCGGTCACTATTCATTGAATCAACCGACTTTCAACGACTTGGCAAGATGTCTTGACGTTGGTCAATATATACTCAATGGTTTTCTTCTGTTGATTACATAAACGAAAAAGTCACTGACAAAAATGTTGACTTATCGTTGCGCCTTTATTGAGTTGCAGTGTATGTATGAGCGCGCATTGCCAAGCCTGTATCGAAACATTTTTATGGATGAAACCACCCCAAGTAAGCAGCGCATACCCCAATACAACGCATATTACAAACGTCCTGTGCATATGCGGTCTTCTATCGCTTGCGTACTAGCTCTATACGTTTGGCAACGTGATTTCTCCAGCCTGTCCGTTTAATTAGCTCTAACCGAACGACTCACCACATGACTATTCAGGCGGCAACGATGCTATAGCTGACTTCTTGCTGCAGTAACGCAAACAACGGAGTAAAAGTGTAACGTCCATGTACACAGCCGTGGGCAGCAACTGCACTGCCGCTGAATAACAAAGAAAGCTTGATTAATTAATTGCTGGGGTTGTATGCGCCAAAACTACAATATCATTGTGAGGCACTCCGCTGTGGAGGGTTCCGGAAAGTTCAAACACCTGGGGCTTTTTAACATGCACCTGAATCGAAGGAAATCAGTCTCCAGCATTTCTGCCTACTTTAAAAAAAAAGGGGGGGGGACCCCTTACGTGTTATCCCCCCCCCCCCCCCCCCCCACACACACACACACACACAAAAGCGCGCACGCGCCATATCGCTTTCACAATCGCTAGCCTGTTCTCGCTTCTCGGTGGAGACTTACTGTGCCGCAAAGCCAAATTGCAAACGACCCACGGCTCTTCTCTTTATTTGCATCTACCTCAAATTTTCGCTCAGGGCCAACGCTGGTCTTTCGCTCAACATTGAAGTCGACGCCGCCATCGACACCGGGATTTCTGCATAACGATCTCTTTAACGAACTCCCGTTAAAATGCTACTGCCGCGGCCGGGATGGAACCCGCGATTGATATTCGGCAACAGCCCAGAACTGCAAGCACTGCTCGACTACGGTGGCCCCAAAGGAATAGTGGTTTGAGAATATAACGTTCATATGCAGTTTTTTAAGGTAGGCATCATTCATGTACCGCCGCGAACGCGCACAACACGATGAGATGACATAAATGTATCTCCCAACGGAACGCGGGGGGCCTCGGCGCAGAATGCGACGCCTGCGTGCACGCGGTGTCGATAAGACCGTGTATCTCAAACCTCACCGCAACGAGATATCAGATGAACGTGATGTACCGGCGACTATCTTCCCTTTACATTTTGTTTTATTACAACTCCTGCTGTTGGCGAACGAACGCCACCAGCGCCATGCGGCCCTTGCAGAAACCGCGACAACGCCGCAACATGTTGCTACTTGCTAGCCTGCGCGCCATGTCATATTGCGACGAAGAAAGTAGCGCGCAAGAGGATAAATTTGTGAGGTGTTGAATTGCGTCAGAAGTCATAATCATGAAGTGTTCAAAGGTCTTTAACCAGTAAGCTTTACGGAACTAATAACAGCGATAACAGCCTAACTACCTAACGGGCTTCGCAGCGGCGTTGACAACGACAGCGCGGATGGATATCCGCCCTGCCGTCTGTGTCAGTTGAGCGCATTGAATTCCGGCGTGACGGTCGCGTGTGGCGCGCTCGCCTCCTCACGCTTTATTTCGTGCAGTGTAAATACCGTGATTCATGGAAGGTATGAACGCACTTGTGAAGAAGCTACTTCGTGGCATGTTCAGCAGTTGTGGACCTCCATGCAGGTACGTTTGTCTGCGAGTGGCGGCTGCGCGGACTGTGAGGCTTAGTTCCGTAATCGTTCCGACGGAGAAATGAACGTCTCAGCTTGCGTGCGCGACTCTCGCAGTTTCATTTCTGCTTAGCTGCAGGAATGGACGCGATCACCTTGATGTGATTTTACCACTCCTGGAATATGCGGATTAAGAAACTACGGGCTCCATCGTTGAAGGTGAGTTCGTTTTCTTTACCTGTACACCCTTTTATTCGAAAACCATGAAGAATAAAAACGCGTGTTTTGTTGCTACTTCGGCTGCATGCGCGACATGTTTCAGAAGTACTTGACTGCGTTAGTGTTGTGCCATCATGATTGAACTGTCCTAATATAAATGTAGCGTTTCATTTCTGTTCAGTTTCGAACATGCTGACTTATTGGCGCGCTTATTTGAACTTGTTTCAAAGTATGCATTAACGCTTACATTCGAGCGCATGCACTACTTTTTTGCGTCTTCAAAACTGCTTGTGCCTCGTAATTAGGCACACGCTATTACGACAGGTGTCGTGTTCTTTGTTTTGTCTCCAGCAAGTTTGCGGGTAAGAAAATTTTTGTACCGGCAGAGTTGTGTCTTTCTGCACAGTGCTATTTCCGATAGCTGGATGCGCTAGTCTAGTAATGTTTCGAATATGTGAGGGCGAATGTTGAATTGTGTTCCGGGGCAGGAGTTATGCGTCTTTCTTATGTGCTATGATGTTACTTTGCCTAGTGTGTGTCGACGCGCGCCTTCAAAGCTGTGGCTTAGCGTTTCCCTTCTATGTTAATATCCGCGCTCTGTAAAGCTTGCATCTCTCGAGAGGGGCAGTAAAAAAAACGTATACTCGCGTGTCGCTTCAGCGTGGTCATTTGTAGCATGTTCGCCCTTCTGCTGCCGTATGATGTGATGGAGTTTTCGCCTTTTCACACCGACTTCTTGGTAGTAGTTTGTCACAATTTCCGTTTTTTTTGTCATTTTTTTTTTGCAGGAGGGACTCACCCTTTACATGTTGAAACAAACGCTACACCAATTAAGTTATGGTTTTCTTCTTTGATGATGTGGTGTTTGCAGTTTTTCGCTTTAATAAAGGTACATGTTCGCACATTTGCGTTTTTCTTTTGTTGGGCCTCTTGAAAGAAAACGAAAGGTCACAGAACTTATGAAAAAGTTGACTTCTCCGAGTGACTGTGCATGAGTAATTCAATTTGCTTTTGTGCCCGTGTACATATTTTAGTTTTCGCTAAGATTACTTTGTTTCCAGGTTTTCACGTGTTTTGGCAGAATTGAAGCGTGATAGCTGGCGATGAAGTTTCTGCTATAACACGCGAACTGTGCAGGCCTACTGTAGCTCTTTATGCAAGCATACGTTGTACATCACAGTGCGCATGTACAGACAGCTGTGCGCTCATATAAAACCCACGTAAGCGCACCCAGCAGCTTATTCAAGTTCTGTGAAAGACCTTTTGGACAATGCCTACTGAGGCCTGTGCCTCAGTGCATGTGCCTCAGTACGCATTGTTCGTATTGCGGTAGCATATTGCACTTGTATATGTACAAAAACTCAGCAACTATTAAAACGTACAGTACGTGTACTTTCAATAAATACATAATCGAATTTCAATGCTGCTACAATTGTAAGTCAATAATTATTCATTAGAGTTGTCAATGAATGAAATCAATGCGCCATGTACTTTCAATAACAAGTCGACAACCATTCAACTACTTTTATGTCAATAAAATTTTGGTAAAAGATCGGTGGCCAATATTCTATACGTGTCAACAATAAAGTCAATGACTTTTCAATGGACCGGCAACGACTATTCAGTACAACATGTCAACATTGAGCAATGGCGTTTCAATTATTTATCAATAAGATTTTTTGTAAGGGAGGCGCCCAATTAGAAATTTCAAGGAGCTATAAAGTAGCCATGAAGCAAACCGGAAATTCTTGTCGCCAAACGGGGTCGTAAAATAACCAATGTGGCGCACAGTAGCCACCAACGGCAACCCTGACACTTGTAGAGAGTAGTTGTTTTGACCACATTCTGAAATCAGAGGAAAAACGCAGAATGGGGAGTGAGAGAGATAATTTATTGAAAGGCAGACAGGTCGCCCTGGTCTAGAGTGCTCTAGCGTCGTACTCTGCGCAGGGAAAAGAGAAAGGGGGGAAAATGAGCGATCAAGGGCGATGACGGGTAGAAGATGAAGTTATGCGTCTGTAAAAGAGAGGCTGTTTCAAGAAATGTTTCCGAAAATTTGGAAAAGTTAGGAAAAGGAGTTATTTTCCCGCTGTCATCACAATTATTTCTTCTGTGGCGGCAGTCACCTTGACATAAACAGAGCATCAATTACGACAGTAACTAAAGAGACTAGGTTCACATTTTAATTCGTGCATAGACGCGGATGAGTGAAATGAGAAAATTGCAGCCCTTCATGCGCAGAGGCTGTTGTAGCTTTCGTATTTCGCAAAAAGCCATCGCTGGGAAATGATAAATGAGTAATGAAATCTGACCAATTCCTTGGACGAAACCAAAACCGAAACACGGAAGACATTCCTCCGAGAACTCCAGACTGAGCCAGCGTCTTTGTATCACGGAGGTTGTACCAACCATCGATCGACTTAGATTCGTGGATGGGCGGCTTTCGTTTGCGGTTAGAGGACATATAGCGTACGTACGTTAACAAATGCATAAAAGCTAACACCGCTGCAATCGCCCTCGTTAAGAATGGAGCCATTCTGATGGTCAGCTAGTCGCGTACATTGGAGCCTCGGTTGCCGGTTTCGCCGGCGAATTTGGTTGAATTTCATTGCTCCGCAATAATTACCAGCAGCCGATTTTCAGAAATCACAATGCAGCGAAGCCTCTTCGCAGGAAGGATCGAAATTCTCCTATTTTACCGGATCATCTTCATCGGAGCTTGACGGGAAGCCTTTACCCTTCGTCGAGTTACTTCAAGAGATTCAGTATTTCCTTTGAAAGGGTAGGCAAAGACGACAAAGAACAGTGACCCGCAACCTGTTCCTTTTTGGTGTCGCCCTTTTCAGGTGTGCGTGCCAGTACTTCTGTAGGAAGCCACAAATTTAAGCGGTATTGCTTATTTGACGCATGGGGGGCGCACGTGCAGAAAAAAGACGTAACTAATCTTTCGGGCAAGATGACATATGGTCTGTGTAATACAGCCCGAGGCGAGGAATCAGAGACGCACACAGGAGCAATCAGCTCTAACGGCTCTCCCAAACACCCAAGCGGCGTGATGTGTTAACAATAAGCATGTTCCCCGGTTCCAACAAGGGTCACGGCTCACAAGCAACTAAAATCATTGCTGTGCAACACGAATTCACAAGGCCAACCCGGCCAGCGCAAGACGCGTGCTGATTACTACACCCGGCGGTAAAAATCTCACGAAGACGGCTTCCATCGCTCTAAACTCTTCGGAGGAAGCAGAGGAGGCTGCCATCGCATTATAATCGTTTCTGCATCACCAAGATCATCGTTATTGTTAAGGAATCAAGAACTGCCATGCGTAACTTCAGAGCAAGTTGCATCCCACAAACTGCGCTTTCAATTCTTAATAATCATCCCCCCACGCAAGACATTCCTCACGCACGCGGGGCTGTGTGGCACTGAGCCGCCTCACGCCTGTGCTCGAGGAACGACGAGCCGAGTGCCGGCCACAGGCGACGCCTTAGACCACATGGTACCTCTAATGCAAGGCATCGCCTTTTACCTTCAAGTACATGACAAGTCACTTCTGCCGTCAGCTTACCATGTACGCTCCCTTACACTGGGGAGGTACGTGCCACCACGCAATGCTGGGACGTCAGTTAGAGACACGTACGCTCCTTACCTCCCCTTTGCCCCATTTTATACACCATGTGGTATATCCCTCTGCCTTATGCGTATTCTGCCACCAGAGATTAACTCTGGATCATAGTATGTAGGGGTGTACAAGGAGCCCACCATTTGCAGCTCGGTTCCCGCGGTCCAGGATCAGATCGTGGATTTTGCCAAGAGGGTAGTGGAGACCTACGCCGGATAGGCTTCCTTGCTCCCTCCACCAACTGCGCCCTTCCCTCTTGAAATAAACGAAGTTTTAAAGACGATAGTCTTTCTTGGGATACCTAAACGGAAAAATTTTGGTCTGTCTGTCTGTCTGCCGTTGTCAGAAGGGAGGGGGAGTTGGCGTCCCGAAGGCGCCTCGTCCCAGAGCTTACATACTCATCGACCCCTCATCATCCAATACGTTCGCCCCGGCAAGCTTCCCGCCCCGGGTCACAGGGCGGGAGTTTTTTGTTTTGGGCAGACGGTCCTACCCGGACAAGGGTGCCGCGTTCGCACGGCGCAAAGCGCCGAGAAAACGCGACAAGTCTCGTGGCCCCACGCCAACGAGACGGCCGGTGCCTTCCCCAGGCAAGGGGGCTGTTCTTTTCCACAACAACCGAAGTCGCTGAGAATGGAGTTGCAGCCAATCCGAACCACCTGACAGTTTGAGGCTGCCAAAGCTCCCGTCCGATGTGGACGAGTACGCTACCGTCCGGCGCGACGACGAAGGTCGGCGTGCACGAGACCGACGTAGCAAAGTCGTGCCTGCTGTTTCCGTTCCAGCGAGAGGCGTGGATCGCGAGCGCAAGAGTGTTGCGCAAGCAAACAACCATCGCGCCAGCGCGCGAGGCGCGGCGAACATGCGAGCCGTTAAAAAGAAAAAGAAAAACAGACGGAGAGGAAGCCCCTCCTGAGAGGGAACGAAAAGTAGTAGGTCCTCTCGCTCGGAGGCGAGCGAGGGGGGAAAGGGAGAAAGGAGCGCGCGCCGAAGCGGGCTCGTGACGTGCAAGGCTGGCGGAGGGAGAGGACCACAGAGGGGAGGCCCAGTGTGGGGAGAGAGAAGCGCTGGCGCGCGCGTCGGCGAAACCAAGTTTCGCCCGACGTAAACAAATCATGCAAAGAAAAAAGGACGACTCCCAGAGTCGCGTTGCTCGTAGGCAAGCCATTAGAATTTAATGGTTAGTGTCCCTCCTGTCTGACTAAAGATCACTGCCGGCCGATGCCAGTTTTCGAGAAACTCCTTATGTCCTAGGCGGTACCGCTCGCGGAAGAGATGGAACCAGACCTCCTTCCGTACTTTTGCAAGTACTTCTTGAAGGCCCGCGACCTTCCCACCGTAAACGGCCGCACATCGCGCCAACCAGACTTGGTATAGGCACTCGACGAGAAGGAGCACGAACTGGTTAACCGCGTGAGAAGGCAAAGGATTGAGATATCTCACTGTGGGATACGGAACTCCCGGGAGCTTAAACAAGTCAGCTATTCTTTGGAGCAGGGCTTTTGGAATGGCGCACTGCCAGAAGATATGAACCGGGTCCTCTCGACTTTGACAAAATGGACAAACACCTCGCTGGGCGTTTGTTGTGAAGGGTCTGTACATGATAGGCAGACACCCTCTTGCCAGGCGATACATGAAAGTAGCGCGTCTGGCGTCGAGAAAGCTGGCAGTTATGAGCTTCCAGCTCGGCTTATGCCGGGACAGGTCAAACCTCTTATAGTGCTCCGAAAGTGCCGGGGTTAGTGTGTCAACTAAATCTTGGAGTTGTACCTCGACTATCTCGATGCCGGGATTGACGCGCCTAATTTCTGCTAGGTTTTTAGCTGCCTCCGCGTAGAAGGGGGGACGGAGTTCCCGCGCGGGGCACGCAATGAGAAAGAGGCGCGCCCCCCGAGAACTGCCGTAAACGCGTGCTAAGAAAAAATGACGCGAAGCTTCGAGTGAGTGTCATGTCCGAGTCCAACGCTACGTGGGTCCATCTAACGTGCAGCGCGCGGGCCATGATGCCCAGGTCGGGAATTCCGAGGCCTCCCTTATCCCTGGGCAGCTTGAGGACCAGCCGCGACACGTTGATACAGGAGCCGCTCCACAGAAAACGGAAGAGAAGCTGTTCCAAACGCTTTTGGGTATGCTTCGCGACCGGCATAACACTAGCCACATAAGTTAGGAACGAAAAGAGTAACGATCGGATGATTGTTACTCTCGCAGTCAGCGGACATGAGAGCGCTCCGAGCTCCTGAATTCTGGCTTCAAGCTTGTTTTGAGCTATCTGCCAGTTTTCAGCAGTCAGGCCTCCCGGTTCGAAGTGGAAACCTAAGATGCGCAACCGAGCCTTCACGGGTAAGCCGTGTACTGGTTGCGCGCTACTTGGAACTGAATTTAAGTACATAACTGCACTCTTCGACCGGTTAATTCTCGCGCCGCTTGCCCTGCAGTAACTGTCCATCACGTCCAACACGTGGCAGACGTCTGCCTCGCCCGCTACGGTAATGGACAAGTCGTCTGCGTAAGCAAACAGCGCAACCGAAGGGGCGCCCGGTGGAAGGGGAAACTTGCCAAGCCTACTGTCACAGGAAAGTTTCTGCAGAAGCGGCTCGAACGCGAGCACGTAGAGCGCAGGAGAGAGCGGGTCCCCCCTGCCTAACTCCGCGGCGCACGTCAAAGCATTCTGAGACGCGATCCTGTATGATGACAGACGAAGTGGGGCGAGAATATAACGCGCGAATCATGCTTACAAATTTATCGCTAAATCCTGCCTCATTTAAAACTTGGAAAATATATTTATGGCTAATAATGTCGAACGCCTTTTCCTGATCGAATGAGCACAGAATGGCCGGAATGTTCCGTCCATTCACCCACTCGATCAGGTCCCTGATCGCGAAACCGTGGAGTTGGCAGGATCGTCCTGTAACACAACATGCCTGGTACGGTCCCAAAACAGTACTGAGTACTGGAGTGAGCCTTACGGACAGGCATTTGGCTATGAGCTTGTAGTCGCAGTTCAGTAGTGTGATGGGGCGCCAGGCTCGCAGGTCGGTGCGTCTCGACTCGTCCTTGCACAGGAGAGTGATCAGCCCCTTCCTTTGAGTTGCTGACAGAGTCCCCTCACTGAGCAGTCTGTTCACAAGAGTGGTGAAAGACTGCCCCAAAACTTTCCAAAATTTGACATAAAATTCCACGGTCAAGCCGTCGGAACCTGGACTGCGATTACGCTTCATAGATTTTAAAGCTGCCAAGAGCTCTTCCTCCACGATGGGGGGCGTCACAGAGCTCGAATTCCTCTGAATTTTTAACGAACGGAAAAGCGGAAGAGGAGGGAGCTGGCTCGGCGTAAAGGTTCTCATAGAACCGCTTTGCCAGCTCAAGTACCCCGTCCGGCGTTTCCACTAAGTTCCCTGTTTCTAAATCAACGAGCGAATCTAAAGGCGTGTGCGTTCTTGCTAAATGCCGACGTAGAATAGTTCGACTACACCATGCCTCCATTTCCCACTTCTCAGCGCGCGCGACGGCCTTGAGGCCATCCCAGCGTCGCTGGAGAAGTACCCTAAGCTCTTTACGAAGTGAAGTTAGTGCCCCCCGCGATGCCAGGGCCACAGGACTCCGGCCTAGAGAGCAAGAGGATCGCGTCAGAGACGATTTTTATCTCGGCGCGCTCCTCTCGCGCTCGGCGCTTGCCCCACGACCTGAAGCACTCGGCGGCACCAGCCTTCACCTCGTCCCACTTATCCCCGTCTAATTCTTTAGTTTCGTGTATAGAACGGTGGATTGTGCGCGCGACGTCGACGATTATTTCTTGGTCTTTTAAGAGACGCGCGTTTAGACGCCACGGCCGTTTGTTACGCGCCGCAAGGTTAGAGCCCGCGAACCTTAAAATAAGGAGGCAATGGTCACTTAAAGCCGATGAAACTAACCAGGATGAGTGCATACTGGGCGCTAGTGACGGCGAGACATAGAAACGGTCGATCCTGCTTCTTGCGCTCCTCCCAGTCCAAGTCATGCCTGACTGGCCCGGGCGAAGGGTGCGCCAGGCGTCGACCAGTCCAAGCTCGTCAACAAGCTCTCCCAGTACTCTCTCGCCACGCCTGTCCCTCCATTTGGGATTACTGCCGCGATATGACTGACGATCTTTAAAATCTAGCACGCAATTGAAATCCCCCCACCAGTATAACCCGAGAGGGGCCGACTAGGTGGTTATCCAATGCGGCGAAAAATTCTTTCTGAGGTGTACAAGCGTTTGGGGCGTAAATATTAACGACTCGAATGCCAGAATCAAGATCAATCCACAGGACTCGCCCCTCAGAATCCCTGAAGTAGCGCAAAACGGAACCGGTGAATCGCGGCATCAAAATGATGGCGACCCCACGTGAACCGCTAGCGCCGAAACTCCAGTAGGATCTGGTGCGAAAAGTCGCGTCGAAAGTCTTGATCTGACTTAGCTTACGCACGAAAGTTTCCTGAAGGACAAGGATATCTATCTTTTTCGCGCGAGCTAATTCGATAACCTCGTTCTGTTTTGCGACGCGAGTGAGTCCTCGACAGTTGAAAGAAGCGATTGTTAGTGAGAGGGAAGCCATGATGATAGAAAGAAAAAGTATAAGCGCGCGAGAGAAAAAGGCGCGATTATGGGGAAACTAGACTAGGAGAAAAAGACTAGAAAAGAAGGCTGTGAGAGACTAGTATTATTATTAATAATACTAGTCGAAGAAGGAAGACTGTCGCGACCTAAGCTACGGGTTCTCCTGTGAAAGGAGAAGCCGGTGTGGAAGGGTACGATGCGTTCGAAAGTTCGGAGCAGTCGCACTCCTCCAGACCACAGAAGGAGCATGGCACACGGCCTGCCTCCATCTCTGGTTCCTCTACGACGGTGCCCGAGGAATCCTCGTCTTCCGCCGTCACTGCATGGCGCTTATACTCGGGCGAGCCGCCCTCCGAACTGCTGGACCGCGGCCCGGGACTTGAGTCTTCTGCAGCTGCCTCTTTCCTTGCAGCTGCCGCTTGCCTTGCACGGTCTCCACCGCGTTTGCGGCGCCGCGCTTGGTGGCCTCCCTCCTTGGCGGGGGGAGAGGTGCGCAGCGCAGCCTTTTCAGGCTGGCTGCGCGAGGGAGAGGAGGCCGCGCTGGGCGTGGCCTCCTCGGAGGCAGAGGGAAGGGTCTCAGCTAACTCCAGCCCTTTCTCTCCTCCTTCCTGCACCTCGGCTTCGCTTGGTGCTTGCAGGGAATTGTCGGCGCCTGCCGCCGGCTTCGGAGAATCGGTGGGAGGAGCCTCAGCTTGTTCCGACTCCTTGTCACCGCTCTCTTCCACCACAACCGTTGCGGGCTGTTTTTCTTTTCCCTGCTCTGCGGCTTTGGCCGCGGCCTCGATCGTCGGGAACCCATCTAACCGTGTACTCGCCGTGCCGCTCGCCGTCGCCTGTGGTGCACGAGCGCCCCAGGCGAGCGACGAGTACTTCTGCTTGCACAGAAGTACGGCGTGGTCCCCCCCCACAGCGCTTGCACGGTGCTTTGCAGCTCAGATGTCCGAACTCATTGCACCGCTCACACTGCAGGGTCTCACACTGCTTCCGAATGTGTCCCGGTTGGAGACACCTTCGGCACAGTCGCACAACGCCTTCGTACTCGCATTGGACGGTCTTGCCATCAACCTTAAAAAGGTTGGGGACAGGCTGACTCATCAGCATGCGAACACGACGGTTTCCTGAGGATATCCCCTTGAAGCCAGGGACATTGTCAACTGTAAGTCCTGCACCTTTCCGTACGCCTCAAGTCCTCGACGGAGAACGTGGTCGTTGGAATCGGCAGGATAACCGAAAACTCGGACAACAGTTGTCCGAAGCCCGCAAAATTCAAACTGAATTTCGCTGTCCTTGAAGCTAATCTTGGCGGAATCAGCTAAGAAGCGATCTACCGCTACCTTGGTCTTAAAGGTTACCTCGAACCTTCCAGCCCCGAAGTCCTGCACGGACTTCAGTTCATTCTCGGCAAAGCGCTTCACAAGCGCCTTGACGAGATCAACACTGGTCGCACCTTGCGGTAGGCGACCGGCAAACGTGTGATCCCTCACACGCGAAGGGGCTACCATCGTGGCAAACCACGAGGCAGCCCTGCGAAAAATTACTAAGCTAGCCTACACTACCAAGCGTGCTAAGCTAACCTAGTGTACCAGGGGTCCCACCAAAAGGTAAGGAAAGGTGCTGGCCGTCTCACCACGCAGTCGCTGCAGGTAATCCAATAATCCTCAGAGATCGCACGTTTCGTGATCTTTTCTCACATGACTTTTACATGGTGCCGCCGCTTCCAGAGGGCTGCGGAGGCATCACGTCGTTGTCCGGAAATCAGATCTGTCCGTCTATCTGTCTGTCTGTTTGTCGGCACGTCACACGATTCAGCTAGCTGGCCAAACTTTAACCACCTGCCTTACGACCTCCAATCTTGACCAAGAAGCATGTGTTCATACGGGTGAGCGTGGGCAATTAAAAATCAAATATTACGCATACCTGAGGCACAACATCAATACCTTAGTACTATTCACAGTGTTCCTTTAAAACAAAATCTATAGATACGTAATTATAAAGATCCTAGTGTTTATTACGCGGCGCTGCTGTGTACAAAACAAGTCTCCGCCCAGTGATTTAACTTCGACGCTGTGGCTGGCTGTGGTTAGAGGTGTGCGCCGTGGCGGTTTCGACCGGCGGCGGCGTGGGGGGTCGATCCGAGTCGGCGGCGGCGGCGTCGTCGGCGCACGCCGGGTATATCATCGGCGGCGGCGCAGGGCCATTTTTCGTCGGCGGCGGCGGCGCCGGCGGCGTGGAAACCGAAACTACAAGTTTCAAAAAAGCTATTTTACTGCATCTTCTTTCTTTAATTAGCTGAAATTCAGGGCTTTTAACACTAAGGCTTGAGAGAACAGCATAGATATGTCCTAGAAGTCAGAGGACTGGCAAACGTTTCTTAAATATTTTGTTTTTCGGCGTGCATATAGAAAAAAAAAAGAATGGGTGAGAGGGAACTTATCTCAACTCATGTACAGTGTATTAATCATTTCTGAGGTTTCACGTACCGTGACCACGATATGAACATGAAACACGCCGCAGTGGACTACTCCGGAAGTTGCGTGCACGGTTCTTTGACGTGCAGACATCATTTAGCGTCCGTCAAAATGCGAACACCGCGGCCGGGATCGAACACGCGTCTATCGGGTCAGCATCAGAGACCGTGTCACCGCGGCACGTGGCAATGTTGAATGTGTGTTTATTTGTTCCATAAATGTGCAGCACAGCTTTTCTTTTTTGTACCGTGGTTGTATATGTGTTTTACAAGATTCATGGCGGTAAGCTGTTGGCACATAGTTCGAAAGAACGACGAACCCAGCCTTGAAGGATGCGTACGCAACACGAAAAAATTTCACGAACACACAAGCTGCGACTACGTAGTCAAGAGTTCGACGAAAGTTCGTCTGGTGAGGTATCATGATGAGGATGTTGCACTGACCAAGTCAAGGTGAAAAACACAGAGACGTTTCGGAACCCATACGGGTTACTTGTCCACACTAAACAGGCAAGAGCCGGTATACCTTAATTACATTTCTCTAAAGTAGGTTAAACCTCTTTTCGTGATAACGATATGGAAGGTACACGATCATGACCATGTTTTTTTTTTCGCTTGATATGCTTCAATCAGTTCCCTCGTATTTTGTGGCTGGGTATCGTTAATTATATAATTAAAATAATGATAAACATTGAAATAATTAAAATATATCATAAATTAAAATGTAATTATTTAATTAAAAACGGATGACCAATCTCACACTGCAATGAGCAGGCATGTCTCCTCCCCCTGATGCGGCGGACGTTTCATGTTCTTTCAGCGCCCCGTCTGTCCTATGCACTCTACCACAAGGAAACGGCATGCGATACATGACGTTTGTGATTCATTCGGTGAATCTATTGACTTGGCGAGTACTGCAAATGCTCCTTGATTTCTGGTTTTCAATGCTTGCACAAAATCGTGACAGCCTGACATCGCTGAAAACGTGGCAGCTTCCACTCGCCTACTGTCCTCGCTTTCACGGGGACCTGACATACCATGTTTCTTTTTTAACTTGTTGTAAAGGCACCTGGCAAGTCTCCCCAGGTGCCACCTAATCCAGTCCCTGCACATGATGTTGTAAATATGCGTGACCCCCCCCAAAAATGACTGCCAATCGAGGCAGTGCCGTCCGTTCTACGCCCGCACCTAGAGTGCCTCGATGTCCTCCTCGCCCGAAGAGGAAATCGAGGCACTCTACCCGCACCTAAAGTTCCAGTAGTGTCATTTGCTTTGCCGATAGTGTGGTGCATTTTAGCCTGAACAATGGGCGCCGTCAACAAAAGCCCTATCCACGGTGATTTCTCTGACACCGTGACTCCAACCAGCAGCGTGATTTTAAAAATGTTTCCTCTCCTGCTGAATTAACGAGTAGCGTTTCTCTCCCCCTTCTTTCACTTTTTTTTTCGGCATCTGCGTAAACAGAGCTAATCGCGAAGGCCATGAACCACATGTCTTCGGCGCAACTTCTTTCTAGAAAGGGTCCTAAGAGGAAAAGAAAAGGGGGTTTTCTGAAAAGTACTTTCACTTTTGCCAGAGTGTTAGGAGGGATTTTCCTACTTTTTTTAGAGAAGCAGAGTAGCTGTGTACGCCCACCAGTGGTGTAGCCAAGGGGGGGGGGGGGGTCAAACCCCCCGAAAATTTTCAATTTTGCTTGCGTATATATGCACGCACACATACAAACGCACGCACGAACATACGTAAAATATGGTTAAACCCCCCCCCCCCCCCCCCCCGAAAAAACTTCTGGCTCCGCCACTGACACACAAGTGTACTGATGTGGTCGGGGGTCTGCCCATAGGACCGGAACCAGCCATGTCTCAAGGAGAAGTCGAGCAGAGTAGCCGGAGCTGATATCAGGAACGTTTATTTACAGTATTTACATGGTAGCGTGATTTTACATGATGCTGGAAGATCTCTGGAGCGTCTCGGCGCTCACGTTTTAAGGCCTTAGCCTTCCCAAGATTCCCTGCACGGGAAAACAATAAAGTCCAGGATAGTCCAATCAAGATGTCGTCTTGATCTCCGCCTCAAAAATGGGAAGGTCAAACACCGCCTCCTTCCCAACCATGGAAAGAGGGAAGAGGCACGCCCAGTCGCCCAGTTCGCCCGGCGGCGCGGGAGATGAGTGCACCGGACACAATACGGCCTCGCACTGCACTGCACAATGACCTGGCCGAGGTGACGCACATTCCTGTAAACCAGCCGTGTAGTCAGGTGCAGCGATGGCTCCTCGACAGCGGCTGCGACGCAGGTGCCTCCCAGTCGGGCCACGAAGGCACTTCGGAGTGTGGGAAACGTATCTCCCAAGTTCTCGGCTGATTGTTCGGTGCGTCTCGTAGCACGGTGAACAAAGCAAGCAGCCTCGCCTGCAAACAGCCCCCTCCTAGGGTCATAGAACCGTCAAAGTCGGTCGGGTGAGTCCAAAGGGGTTTGACGAGGTGCGCCGACGGCCCTGAAGGGTTCAGAGCATGATTGCCGTGTTGTCGCCGCTACAGGTGCTCTTCGGGGAACGCTGACCCGGGAATAAAGCAGGGCAGACTGGTGAAATAATTTAATTCCGATCGTCCAAGTGGCTCCAAGCCATAAAGTCCGATCATAACAGTACTCCGTGTCGAAGGAACGCCTCTAGAACCGCTGATATATCTCTACCGAGTCGAATGCCTATGTATGTCATATAGATTTTTTTTTATTGGGCAGTTTTCTCAGTTATTCGATTAATCGTATGCAGGTGATCTATGGTAAAACACTACCCTGAATGCAGCTTCTTCTCTAGGTACATTAAAGTGAAGTGTGGCGCTTATCTTATTATAATTCAAATGATCTTCCTTAACATCCTGTACAACATGCTGAAAGGAGGTTGATCGGTCTCGTGGGCGAAAGGTGCAACATATCTTTCGTTCACGTCGCGCGTTGATAAAGACCTTCCGTGCATGTGCATGATGGGAAAATATCGGGAGAAGAGGAAGGATGGGAGGGGGGGTTGTTACGCCCGCATGACGATAATTGTGATTATCTTTAGCGATCTGCTTAAGAAGAAACCAACGAAAAAACACGGAGACAGAGTAGGAACCAACCAGGACAAGTGTTGGACTTGCAACTAAATGTTTATTAAAGAAACCCCACACACAGGAACCAGCAGCACATGCGTAAATAGGATATCAGAGCTTTGTCGCGTTGCACAATTCACAGTACAAAGCCAAGAAACGTGTCAAGGTGGCACAAACAGCCTATTTGCACGAAACACCAAGATATCAACGCCACGTGCACCGTTATCTAGAACCGCAAATTCTTTATCTGGGAGGAAAACTGAGGGATCACTCACACATGACACTTTGCCCCCTATATATATATATATATATATATATATATATATATATATATATATATATATATATATATATATTTCAAAGGCTTCACAAGTTTCACGTTTACTCTTATTTCTTCCTTTGCCAGTGACACTCACTGATTTGAAATCAGGGGCGCAGCCACAGCCTTTGCGGTGCAGAGGCACGTAAGTTTCGAAATTCGCTTGTCATGGGACTGTGTGTACAGCGGTCAGACGGGCCGATGATTCAATGACAGGCTGCGTGAACACTGCAATCTACTCCCTCCGGGCACTGGTAGAAACTTACCTCTGCGCCCCTGATTTCACATCAGTGAGTGTCATTGGCAAAGGAAAAAATAAGATTGAACATGGAGTTTTTGATGCCCTCGAAAGAAAACAAGGCAGGGCAAAGTGTCATCATGTGTGAGTGATCCCTCAGTTTTCCTTACAGATTAAGAATTCACGGTGCTATACATAGCGGGTCCACGTGGCGTCGTCATTTCGGTGTTTCATGGAAATGCGCTGTTTGTACCACCTTGACATTCACCATTGCTTTGTAGTGTTAAGTGTGCAACTGTAAAACGGGTCAGATAGCCTATATTTATGCATGCGCTGCTGGTTAAAATGTGTATGGGGGCTTAATTCTGTAATAATCATTTAGTTCGAAGTCCGGGGCTTGTACTGTCTGGTTGTTTTCCTTCACTGTCTTCGTGTCTTTCGCTGGTTTCCTCTTCTGAATATTATGAACCAACTCGCCCAGCAACCTATACGTTAGTGATGTCCTGTTTCAAACACGATTGTGACAAATCGGCGTGTACGCGAATTAGTCGAATTGAGTCCGAGGTAGAACAGGCGAAGGAAAGGCGCATTACTCGTTTTGATAGTCTGGCGTGGAGTATCGCATTGAGTGCAGGTCAAAGTGGAAGAAACACAAGACATTATATACCCACACTTTAGGGTTACGTCCGCATTCATGTTCTGTGCGTTACTTCACACGAACTTTATTGTGATCACCATCTCGTCCAATTGTCGACCTTGCTGAACCTGCCAACCTATAGGTTGGGGATCGTTTCTGTTTGATAAAGCATTTCATTTATTGTCCTTTTCCCTTTCTTTATTCATTAAAGGCCATGTGTTCCAGTTTTTAAACTGATTCTTTCTAAATATATATACCCCAAATAGCTAGCTCTTGCTCTCTCCATTCCAAGCCCCCCGCCCTTCCCCTTTGAACTGCCGTTGTTACTTGGCTCGCTTTCACAGACATATTTATTGTTATTCCAACACCAACTCTCCACACATTTTATTACTATTCAAAGCCCGCCTCATATAATACATATTGTGTGAGAGGTAGCAGACTCGTCAGCCCGAGTATGTCAACAGTCCTCGCCAAGCACCACCGTTGCCGCTTGTCACAGACTTGGATTCCCTTAACTACGGTGAGCTCGAAAGTAGCTTAAAATTCACGTTTATTTTGAATCCAACACTACCTTTCTTAACCCTCTATTGCATGAATTATGAAAAAATCAATTGAAAAAATTATTTCATCATTTTTTATCATTAACTACATGAAGAATAACATGTACAAATATTTTCAGATTTATTGCGACTGTATTAATGAAGATAAAGGTTTGTGCCAAATATGGCACACTATGCACGTGGGCGAGCAAACTCGCAGCCATGGCTGAAAAACAAAATCTCACTGATTGCGGTCTTTTTAGCTTGATTTGTGGAATAAAGCAAAGCAATTGCTTCCTGTGTTCAGGCATAATTGAACATTTTGGTTAGTGCATCTGACTGCCGACATCTACGTGCAAGATGGCCGCTTACGCGTTTGGCTCTTCGCATGGTGCCGCCTTGCTGTACTTTCCTGTCCGAATTTCCAACCGCTGACTTGTGTTTCTGAGCGTCAGTTGTCGACAAATCGTAAAAGCTAAATATCGCCGTGCACTGGTTAGACTTCACATAATTTTTTCGTGCACCCACGCCAATAATATAACAAAAAATTGCCAGGTACTGCTGCTGACACTCGATATTTTCGTGAAGCATCTTAAAACCTACCGCCACAACTGAAATCTGGCAAAAACGAGCTGTGCTGCATGATCTCAGAAGATTTCTTTTTGTTTGTATTTCCACTGTGCAACAAAACATAGATGGCATCATATTGCACATTTCATCACTCCCATGCATACTGTGCCAAATATGGCACATACCGATTTCCGACTATATACCGTAGTAGAAAACGGAATTGAGAAGAGCCTTAATGAGCATGAATTTTCAAAGCCACGAGATATGCCAATATAATTTTTTCTTGCTTCTGCAACGAGAAAATGATTGCAAGAAAAATATAGCAGTCACTGTTGTTCATGATACGAGTTTGCACGTGGACCGTGAAATCTATTTCATGCCTAGATTTCATACTGCTCTAGGGATGGCAGCGCTTTTTTTATATTTAGTGCACGTAACTCTAAGCATTACTCTAACTGTGTCACATTCTCCACTGGCCATCTTCCGCCCGCTATAAAAAATGTTAATCGGTATGTGCCAAATATGGGACGCCATGCAATAGAGGGTTAAGAGCACCGAACAAGTTTTCTGGTCCAGTTATTTAACTTGAAGCAGCAGGCGAATCAATTGCGATGCGTTTGCCAAGTGGGCATAATTAAGAAAAGACCGAGTATTTACTGGTGGCAGAAGGCGTCAAATAAAGGTAGGTTTACTGAAAAAAAAAAAAAATTATCGTACTTAAATGGCGCGCCGATCGCGCCGAGAGAACACGTCGGCGGCGGCGGCGGCGGCGCGCCGATCAGTTGGCGTCGGCGGCGGCGGCGCAGCGAAAACTGTCGGCGGCGGCGCGCCGACGTCTCGGCGCACACCTCTAGCTGTGGTCTACACGGTAGCGCCATCTACAGCGCTACCGGGGAACATCAACACAAGCCGATGTTCCCCGGTAGCGCTGTAGATGGCGTCCTCTTCTGTTTTATCAATGCCAGCCAGATGCGGCTGATTCATCGTAGAAGAGCGCTGTCTCAGGCAAGGCAAAACATATATGGCCGCTTGATGAAATACGACCCACTCTACAAGACATGATCAGAGAACGCAGAGAAGAGACCGACGACCAAATTTCAGCGGAGAAACGCCGGCGTCCGTCTAAGCGCGCCCGGAAAACGTCCGAAAAACGAGCCCAGCGGCTAGCCCAGCTATTAAATTGTGGTACTCATGCCGCTCATGCAGTGCAGTCGGCACAAGACTATCGTCTTTCGACGACATTTGCAGCGAAGCACGCAGATACGCGGCCAATTTTTTTTCTCCTCATCCTTTCTGTCGACGCCTACACTTAAAAACAAAAAGGAGCGAGAATGGAGAAACGCGCTGCGTCGCTCCTTCAGAACAGGCTGTTTCTCCATTTCGAATGCTTTACATGTCGTGCCGTCTTGCGGCAAGCGCAGCGCAGAAGCATTTCTCCTGAACCACGTGGACTTGAACAAATGCACGTGCGCACGCCGAGTTACGTCGTGATTCCGCGCTGCGGAGAGCGGCGTATCATTTCCCTGCCCTCTGTGCTACGGCTATTAAATTAACAGGAAAGTGTTTTATGCAGGGGTTCACCGCGGCTCCACTGACGTATTTCCGTCACGGATATGACGTTGCAAAATACACACTAACAGATGGCAAAGAAAAAGAACTTACAAGAAAATGTTCCGTTGCCGGGGGTCGAACGTACGACCTCTCGCTCTGTTGCGCGTGGCGCGAACCCACTCGGCCGCAAAGCGTACGTTCTTTGGAGTACTGACGGCGAGCTATTTATTATACACCATTTACTGTCGGCGGTGCTCAGAGATCATCAACTTCAGCGTGTTTTTGTTATGACTAGCGAGATGGCGCGATGGGCGCGCTGGGTGTAGCTGGGTGCGCCTTAAAGCTCGTCACCCCGTGTGTTGCGATGCGCGTGCGCCTTCCCCCACAGCGCGTTCGCACGGGCGCACGCGCTTACCTCGTGATAGCGGTTTGTACGGCTTTTGCTTTCACCGCCATTAAAGTTACAGAGAGCACGAAGGTCACTTTGCTCGCTGCAGCAGCAGCGTTTGCGAAAGAGCTGCGCCGCTCACACTCAAGGAAGTAACAACTGTGGCAGTTGTTACTTTCCGCTCGGCCATGTACTTAGACTTAGGTGCACGTTAAAGAACCCCAGCTGGTTGAAATTTCCGGAGTCCTCCACTACGGCGTCTCTCATAACCATATCCTGTTTATGCGACGTGAAATCCTAGATATTATTTTGTTAGTTCGCGCTCGTCCAGTGTACACTTGTGCGCTCGTTTCGTGCTCCCTTCTCTTTGAGCGGAGCGCTTTAAGTGTCCAGCCGCGACGGTTCGCGCTCGTCCTGTGTATGTTCTTTTCGCGCGTCCTTTCTGCTTGAGGAGCGCGCTAATAAGCTTAGTCAAGATCATTGCAATTCAATAATGTCTGTTTATCTTGTGATGAAGCAATTAAACGTTAAGAGTTGAAGAAAAATGAGGCATATATTGCGCCACCAGGGTCGCTAGTAATTCAGTGGCTATATAAACATCTTTGCTTCGTGTTAGGGTATGTGTAAACAAGTCTGTACATCGCGGCTGTAATGACTTCTTCATGTGTTGGATTGTATACATATATGACTGAATGCTGTATTGAAATCAGTGACCTTTTGAACTATGTGTCTTGCATATCTAATAAATGTGCGCGTATTGATAAAATGTGTATGCAAATGCCTTGCATAAGCCTTCGGGTGCCGTTGCGTAATCCATGAATGGACCCACCTCGACAACTGTTTTCCAAGAGGCCATTCTGTAGTATCATCGTATGCCGTCTCAGGCATAAGTGTTTTTTTTAGTATTCTTGAATTTCTCCACATGGCGCCAGATACCGTCGACTTCATGGCTGTTCCGCTCTCGCAGCTCCACCTACCTATATGTGATTGCACATCTATCTATCGAAACTATGCGGTGCTGCGAGGATATTGCTTTGCTGGGATCGGGTGTACATTTTGGAGGCACATGTCGGAGC
>JALIZH010014269.1:0-169033 GCA_030522465.1 Rhipicephalus appendiculatus | reverse complement strand
CAACTTTTTTTCACAGCACTGCGAAAGCTTGCGATGCGTGTCTTACGGCCCAGAAACCTTTCGCGAACCTAGCGGCAGCAGCGAGCAACTCGAGCAGATGGGCGACGCGCTCCCAGCGCTGGTTTGGCCACCTGTCATATTCTACCACCGTGCACTGCTTATCACGTGGGGTTTGTGTCATCGAATTGGGTGCACCGTGTCGGATCTTGGAAACGACATGAGCTCCAGCACGCAGCAGCAGCAGCTCGTGAACAAACTCGAGGATTTTGAATTCCCATACTGCGACGATGTCGCCAAGTACGAGAAGATCGCCAAGATCGGTCAGGGAACATTTGGGTAAGCCTCCTTTGTCCGGGAAGCCACTCCCGTCCCCCATTTGGTTATTTTTGTTTCTCCCAATTTGCTCTGCGCGTTCTGTGATTTACCTGCATGCATTTCGCAGCGAGGTGTTCAAAGCCGGACACAAGCAAACGAAGAAGCTGGTTGCCCTCAAGAAGGTGCTCATGGAAAACGAAAAAGAAGGCGTGAGTCTTTCCTTCGCTTGATTCTAGTGGTGAGCACGTGTCACTGAGCCTTATGATGGGGCTGTTCTGCTGCGTGCTTTCAATTGCCGCTGTTGGCATTTCTCTGGCCCAGTTTCCGATTACGGCACTGCGCGAGATTAAGATCCTGCAGCTCCTCAAGCACGAGAACGTGGTCAACCTGATCGAGATATGTCGCACCAAGGGTGAGCACGTCTCTTCATGCTTCCTCTCGCGCTTACTGAACACGATTGAGGCGAAAGCGGCTGTTTACTTCCACGAGTGAATCCACACTGTGTTCAATTAGCGATGTGGGCTTGTTGGTGCATTTTGAAAAGGCAGTGACTTTGCGCTGGCGAAAACGAGGACAACAAGGAAGAGACGCATGGACGGTACTCACAATAATAAAGTTTATTCCTTGATCGGATCGAACAAAAGTGCCTTCAGATACACGTCACAAGATCATGTGACCTTCGCACTTGAGCGGGATCAGACATAAAATAAATTTTACGGTTTGCGCAGGAAACTGATTTGTCAGATAGCGTTTGGGAAGTCTTGCTGATGCAAGAACTACCGTAATAGTCAATGTGGCCATTTTCCTTTCTATCAGCTGGGTAACTATGCATAGAAAAAGTTTTTTTCCAAGAAAGGAACACACGCACATTCTTCGCAATGAATTGCCAGAAAATCGTCTGCAGGTGTCCTGTAACATTTGTAGTGGTGCTCCTGCAGACTATCGTTCACACACCTTCCTGTGTGTCCGAAAAGAAACACTTGCAAAATAACGGAATACGATAAACACCTGATGTGCACTCGACAAACTTTCTTTTGTGATTCTTATTGCACTTGTTATTCATCTTCGTTGGATTAGTTTTTTTTACATGAACTTTACAGTTCCTTAGGTGCTGAGAACACAACCTGTACTTTGTCCCGAGCTGCTATTTTCTTTAGGTTGTGCAAAATTTGATGGATTTACAGAATGACAGCTACATTTCGTCGTCAAAAGGAGGAATCCTGTTGCTAGGTGTAGTGCAACTAACTTTTGGGTACCGCAGTGCACCTTCAGCTACCGATACTAACATATCAGTAGGATAACCGGACTTCAAGAGTCGCGACACTTGCTCATTGAAACTGTTTTGCATCAGGTGGCAACATGACTTGTCGAGTGCATTATTAAAACACAGCTTGGTGATACCATGTTTTGATCAGTTTAGAATGGCAGGAATGAAATGGTAAAAGCGCCTTATTAGCCCTGGTTGTGTAACACCAACAGGTGTGCTGATCTGTGAACAAAAATAGTTACATCTAGGAACTTTAGGGTTCCCTCAACAGGCGCTTCGACATTCAAAACAAGGGGTTGAAAACAAGCATATGCAATACAATGTCATCGCACTCATGCTGGAAAAGCTCCAAGGGGTGGTCTACGAACACAATAAAATCATCTACATATCTGAAGATTTGCATGCAGGTTCTATGTGACGCTAGGCATAGGGACAAGGCACGATATTGCCTTGTCCCTACGCCTAGCGCAAGTATCTGTAAGTAGGCTTTCCTTCGAGGCCTTTTTTTTTTTTCAAAACTTGTTCACAGAGGAATTGGTTGCAGCGCGAACTTGAAAACGAGGACACAAGAAGAAGGACGAACACACGCAGCGCTACTAGCAACAACAATGTTTATTTTTCGAGACCCACGCCGCCCTAAGTATACCCCTACCTCAACAGCAAACAAAGGTCACGTGGTGATAACAACCGACATGTGCGAGGGAATCGCCCATCTAACAACAACATAACAGGTGATAACCGGAGAGTAGCAGGACGACCCAAAACGATGGTCCGGTCAAAATTTGGTCGACAACCGCACGACTGGGTGTGGAGAGCGAGGAAACCATCAGGCGGCAGCTTTTTTGTCTTGTTTTCATGCTCTCGTAGCCGCACGTTTATACAGCGGCTAGTCTGTCCAACGTAGTATTTCCCACAGGACAGCGGGATACGGTAGATGACGAAGGCCTTGCAATCTATGAATTTGTGTTTATGTTTGATGCCACACTCTGCTTTTTCTATTCTAGAAGGGTTCGTTTTCGAACAGAGGCTCCCTAACTTGTTGGGCACAGAAAAAACCACCCTTATCTTTTCCGGTAGGCCCTCAATTTCTTGATGTTATGGGACAATTTATGAATGTATGGAATCACGGCTGTGTTCCTGTTCTCAGGAGTAGCGAGCTCTCGTGTGTCAGGATCCCTTGATCGTGCACGAAGTTTCCTGAGATCCTTTTCTGCTACAGAGACCAACACATGTTCAAGGATAACCAGCTTCTTTCAGGCGTGATGTCTCTGTAGCAGAAAAGGATCTCAGGAAACTTCGTGCACGATCGAGGGATCCTGACACACGAGAGCTCGCTACTCCTGAGTACAGGAACACAGCCGTGATTCCATACATTCATAAATTGTCCCATAACATCAAGAAATTGGGCCTACCGGAAAAGATAAGGGTGGTTTTTTCTGTGCCCAACAAGTTAGGGAGCCTCTGTTCGAAAACGAACCCTTCTAGAATAGAAAAAGCAGAGTGTGGCATCAAACATAAACACAAATTCATAGATTGCAAGGCCTTCGTCATCTACCGTATCCCGCTGTCCTGTGGGAAATACTACGTTGGACAGACTAGCCGCTGTGTAAACGTGCGGCTACGAGAGCATGAAAACAAGACAAAAAAGCTGCCGCCTGACGGTTTCCTCGCTCTCCACACCCAGTCGTGCGGTTGTCGACCAAATTTTGACCGGACCATCGTTTTGGGTCGTCACAAGGACGAGATCACCCGCCTCATCGTAGAAGCTGAGCACATCGACGCTCTTGGTGATAAATGCGTAAGCAAGCCATCTATATCATTATCGTCAAAAGAGTTAAGGTTCCTGCGAAAATGCTGACATCCTGCTACTCTCCGGTTATCACCTGTTATGTTGTTGTTAGATGGGTGATTCCCTCGCACATGTCGGTTGTTATCACCACGTGACCTTTGTTTGCTGTTGAGGTAGGGGTATACTTAGGGCGGTGTGGGTCTCGAAAAATAAACATTGTTGTTGCTAGTAGCGCTGCGTGTGTTCGTCCTTCTTCTTGTGTCCTCGTTTCAAGTTCGCGCTGCAACCAATTCCTCATGACTTACCAACAAGCCCACTTCGCAACTCTTGTTGTTCACAGAGTGCTTTCATTCAGTCTCCTTCCCAGTGAAGCTGTAAGAGCACCATAGAGGTTTTAAAATATGAAGCACTGCTTGACAAACCAAAGGCACTTCCTAAGCTCCCTATATCAGTGTGCTCCTGTGGTTACCTTCCTTAAGGTATGTTGCCACCTTCTTGGAAATCTTTTTTGATTTTGATCCTAAACTGATTGTTTTGTATTTGCCTTAAGAAGGGCTGTTAAAAAAGACACTTCAATTATGTTCGACAAAAAAAATGCAACTAATCACAATTTAATTACGGAAATAACCCAAAATATATGTCCATCACACGAAGAGTGAAAAGTACTGACCCTGTGATACAAAACAAAAATGGCTTGGCGGAAATGTAGCTGTCCATTAAGGCTGTGCAATGAACTAGAATCTTTGCGCTGTCGTCAATATTACGCATACTATGGCCGAAAAACCCAAAATTGTGTAGTTTCAGATGGTTGCATTTTAGTCAAAACCTTATAACATCAAAATTGGTGGTTTTCAATTATCCTAGTTCATTGCATAGAATAATGTTCCAGAGAGAAGCACGGGAAGTTTCATTGAAAAATATTGGATCATTCAAAAGTTATGACTTTTTGCGTAGTAAAGAACGACTAAAAATGAAGTTTTGAGAAAAACAAGAAAAGTTTTTCAAACGTGCTATATACATCATTGGAAAGCTGTGGGACACTAAAATCTGCCAGGCTCATAGCTGGGACCTTCCTTAGCTACCACGAGTTCACCGTTACGTGGTTTAGCCGCTCCTAGTTTTTTTTAAGCTTGTTTTTTGTCAGCCGTTGACTGGTGGCTGGCGTTCTTTAAGCCAGTTCGGTTCCTGCTGAGACTAGCTACCGTGCTGCAGTAGCCAGCATTGACACCAGCCTGCCTCAAGATATGCATTGTGCTACTATTTCCATTGCCAAACCGACATATACAATCTTACAGCCCAAACGAAAAAATTCTCGGGCCTGTATGGACATCTTTAGGGACACGCTGCCGCAGCATCCCATTGATGCATTCATTCACGTTTTGAATTTTCCCGCAGACATATTTCCTCAAAAGATATCGTCTAAACAGAACTCTGCATACACAGCCTTCTCTTTGTTCGGTATCTTTTTCTAAAAACCTCCCCTGTGCTTGTATTGTGCTGTGCCCAGAGCTCTGACTCGGTTGCAGGCTCACCAACTTTTCACACTTTGCGTTTCGGCCTTTGTTTCACTCGTAACTTAGCCATATCTTGTTATATTCTGTAAAATAACAATCTGGGACATTGAATTGACGAAGAAATAGCTTTCGCAGTGGTAGTACACCACATCGGTGCAGTGTAAACACTGTGTCACTTCGTGTGTCCCCACACGGCAATGAACGCAATTTGAATAAAAATTTACCGTGATTACCACTGCTCAATCTTATTAAGGTTTTAGCATACTTCACCACCAACTTATCTAAATGTATCCTGTGAACTTTTACTGATTAAAGGGCCCCTCACCATGTTTGACAATTTTGAGCTGACGAGCGCAATTCGTACACTGAGCGTTCACAATCACGTCTGCCAAAATTCGCAACGCTACGCGCTGCGGAAATCGGGTCAGATTTCAAGCTGAACGCTGCTTGCCCTTCCTTTCGCGTGCTCGCACCTAGAGAATGAGGGGAGGACGTACACGGTGGAATGGCCCTACGTAGACGGTAGTGCTGTGACGTCGGTACTCTACGTAGACGACTGTGCACTGGTGTCGACAACAGTAGCACGTGACACTGCGAAAATTATTTGACACGACGTGTGTAGTTTGTGGAATTTGTTGCTTGAATAGGTGAATAAAACTTAAGAGAAATAATGAGACGCACAAACAGAATGTGTGCGTCTTTTTCATTTTTGTTCAGTGAATGGCAGCGATATGCGGGGCTGATGTGCCTCCGTTTCGCATGCGTTCGTGTCCCTGCGGTTAGCGCATCGAGCAGACGCCAGCCCTGGAAACGAAAGTAGTGTTCTGGCGCATTCGAGCACTCATTGTGCTTATTTATTCTAGCGCGTCCCAGTAAACGTAAATGCGGCACTGGCTCATAATATCCAACCCGCAGAAACAGGCAGTAGACCACAAAATAACGCTGGTCAACAAAACAACGCCGCATGCGTGTTCGGGGGCTGGGCTTCTTCGGGCACGTCATGCACACATGACCTTGCGGGCCGCCCATCACGTGTACCTCTCGCTCGGATGCCGGAGAAGGTAGGGAAGAGATTGGCTCGTGAAGGCTATGAGGGGTGAGCGGCAAGGGTTTCGAGCTCGCCTCCTCGCATCATGGTTTCGCGCCGCTTCAAAATACCGGTTTTCTCAGCTCGTAATGAGCCGATTTAAAAAATTCTTGTGGCATAATGCTCTTCATCGGACACACAACATCTGCCAGCATCTAAAATTTGTTATGGGGCTTGGTGAGGGGCCCTTTAAAATGTAGGTTTTGTTTTCAGAAAATATCAGTTTCGGTTTCAGGGAGGTCTACTTGGTAGTTGTAAAAACCAACACAGCTCTTGAACAGAACCAGATAGAGATGTCATTTTTGCTGCAGCACAAGTTCTGAATGTCTGTCGATTCTTAACCCTCTATTGCATGAATTGTGAAAAAATCAATTGAAAAATTATTTGATCCTTTTTTATCATTAACTACATGAAGAATAACATGTACAAAAATTTTCAGATTTATTGTGACTGTAATAATGAAGATAAAGGTTTGTGCCAAATATGGCACACTATGCAAGTGGGGCGAGCAAACTTGCTGCCATGGCTGAAAAACAAAATCTCACTGATTGCTGTCTTTTTAGCTTGATTTGTGGAATAAAGCAAAGCAATTGCTTCCTGTGTTCAGGCATAATTGAACATTTTGGTTACTGCATCTGACTGCCGACATCTACGTGCAAGATGGCCGCTTACACGTCTGGCTCTTCGCATGGTGCCGCCTTGCTGTACTTTCCTGCCCAAATTTCCAACCTGCTGACTTGTGGTTGTGAGCGTCAGTTGCCGACAAATCGTAAAAGCTAAATATCGCCGTGCACTGGTTAGACTTCACATAATTTTTTCGTGCAACCACGCCAATAATGTAACAAAAAATTGCCAGGTACTGCTGCTGACACTCGATATTTTCGTGAAGCATCTCAAAACCTACCGCCACAACTTAAATCTGGCAGAAAAACGAACTGTGCTGCATGATCTCAGAGGATTTCTTTTTGTTTGTATTTGCACTGTGCAACAAAACATAGATGGCATCATATTGGACATTTCATCACTCACATGCATACTGTGCCAAATATGGCACATACCGATTTCCGACTATATACCGTAGTGGAAAACGGAATTGAGAAGAACCTTAATGAGCATGAATTTTCAAAGCCACGAGATATGCCAAAATAATTTTTTCTTGCTTCTGCAACGAGAAAATGGTTGCAAGAAAAATATAGCAGTCACTGTTGTTCATGATCCGAGCTCGCACGTGCACCGTGAAATCTATTTCATGTCTAGATTTCAAACTGCTCTAGGGATGGCAGCGCTTTTTTTATATTTAGTGCACGTAACTATAAGGATTACTCTGTGTCACATTCTCCACTGGTCCTCTTGCACCCGCTATAAAAAATGTTAATCGGTATGTGCCAAATATGGGACGCCATGCAATAGAGGGTTAAAATAATAAAAAGTAAAGTTCGCTTTTTTTGAAAAAAATGTCATTTTCAAGGGTGGCAACATACCTTAAAGCGGTACTGACACAAAAATTTTGGCCTCGCGTTTTTTTGCTGCAATGTGTTGCTGGGGGGCCTGTTAGTCATAACTAGGAGCATCGTTTGCTGCAGCGCGTGACAGATAGTTAATTACCGGCTCCTCATTACCGACCAGTTTCAGTTTCGGTTTGAGAGAGCTCCAAAAACGACAAGCCGCCGGGTGCAACTATCACCACCTAGCGTGTGGAGCTCTGGACCACATCAGCACACAGAACTGTGACGCACTTCCGCATGGTCCGCATCAAGAAGTCCTTTCTAACAGGAGACGCAACAGCAGTGTCGCCAAACACAAAACTTTCAACGCTTGCGCCGCGGCGACGGACTCGCGAGCAGCCGCCGAGAAGTATAGACTGCTAGATAGAACAAACCCGGCAAAAGAAAAATGGCGGCTATGACGGCATCATAACTTGTTTTATTGACTGCAGCGTGGTGACGTGAGGGAAGTATGGGGTCCCCTTGGGGTCCCTTTTGAGGGTGTCATTACCTTCAAAATTCAGACTTCAAAATTGCTGTAAAATACTTTCCAAGCTATATTTGCTGTTGATATACGCATGTTCACGGGAATCAATCCCGCAGGCTGTCTCGGCCACGAAATTTTGTGTCGGTACCTCTTTAATATTGGTATGTATAGTTTTCATATAGCCAGAAAAGATCGCTTTTAGTATAGGGATAGCTGGGCATCTTGCTGGACTGGGCTTACTTGTGCTGCACGTGGCGCGTGCATGTTTTGCTGTGCTTCGCTTAGCGTGACAGCCATGTCGATTTGCACGATGTTCAGCTGTTGTAGCGGAAGCAATATTCTGGGAAACGAGCTTCAGAAAGCCAGGCATCGGCATGTTTTATTTGCCCAAAGGGATAAATTGATGGTGCAAGAGGACACAGATACTCGCTGGCTTGCATAAATAGAAAAGACTTGAAAAGATCTTTAGCAACATCTGCATCTGTGGTTGCCACTTTATGATGGGTAAGAGTTTGAATTGCAGTACTTAAAATTGACTTGTGTGGCATCACAGTGCTGCCCTCTTCAGCCGTGACGAATCATGCCTACAAAGGTGGCTCCCAAAGACGCTGAGACTAGTTGATCTAGAAGTGAATAATCGAAGGAATAATCTGTATTCAGAAATCTTAGTTCATGGCTTGATTGGGGAAGTGACAGCTAGTCGGCTGCGGTCTGCACATTTTGCAGGGACTGTTGATTTGTTTGTTCATGAAGGCAACATGTCTCCAATGTTAATTTTCACTGGAATTTCTCAGCACTCAGTTTGAGATTTTTTTCAGTGTTTACACTCGTGATTCGTGGAATTTATAATTTTTTTTCTCACTTGCTACAAGTTAAAAGGAGAGCACTTTCATGCTCGCTTTGCGAATTCACAGTAGAACAGACAAGGATCACGTGTGCGCACAGACAGGAAAGTATCCCGCTTTTTTTAAAAAAGATAATCATGTGGAAACTTGCAGGAAATCATCCTGAGCACTCACCTTGGTTAATACAACACTTGGTGACAGCAACTGCTAGTTGCTGCCATTGTGAAACCACAAGACTACGGAAGAGAGAAAAGAAAGAATGTCAACTCGCTACTAATATTATTTTTTGGAAACACTCGCCACATAAAGGTTTTCTCGACTATGAAAAAGACGAGCTTTATCGCCAGCTCCGACTCACTAAAATGGCTTGAAACATTCCTAACCAACCACTCGCAGTTTGTTAGTGGCAATGACCCATCCTTCTTCAGGTGTTCCCCAGGGGTCTGTTCTTGGCCCAATTCTTTTTTTAAATATATTTCAAAGGTTCTTACCCCTTCATCCAACTTTTAAAATTCAAATGTTGCAGATGACTGCATCATTTATCATACCATTAACAATATTACTGACGAAGATACATTGCAAAAAAATCTAAACCATGTGCAGTCTTGGTGTGCCTGGTGTGCTAGTGACTCCTAATCATAACCCATGCAATCTTCTAATGCAATAGCCAACAGCCCAGTTGAAACAGTTGCATCATTTAAGTACGTGGGTGTCTTACCGCCGTATTCATGAACCAACCTTAACTTATCGCGGTAAGGCTACTTACGAAAGGAAGAGAAAAGTACAAGTATAAGAAAAGCAT
The DNA here is from genome assembly GCA_030522465.1 of Rhipicephalus appendiculatus. Classification (NCBI taxonomy): domain Eukaryota; kingdom Metazoa; phylum Arthropoda; class Arachnida; order Ixodida; family Ixodidae; genus Rhipicephalus; species Rhipicephalus appendiculatus. The sequence goes on along the minus strand of JALIZH010014269.1, from coordinate 159,443 downwards.
CAGGTGAGTTTCAAAAACCTGCCTTATCTTGTCATAAGTGCGCCTTCTGAAAGGCTTCCTTACCTCGCCAAGTATATGCCCTGGGAGCGAGACTACGTAAAGTTTTGCTACAAAATGGTTACCTTGAGCAGCAATAAATTAGTTTTAATGCAAAAAACCAAGAAGAGTATGCACAGAAGCAGCCATACGTACACAGCAGAAATATTTGTTAAGGCACTGGGTGTTTTCGGTAAAATACACGTGTTTCGTCTGGCCACATTTGTTCAACCCCCGTCGACGCAGTGGGGTCGTGAGGTCACTGTTGCTATTTCGACGTCTTGTGTGTTTTTGCTGTGTTTGTTGATGGTATTTTTGCGCTGGCTTCAGCGTTTGTCGTTTTCTTTCGCTTTTTAAATTTCACTTGATTGAGCAGTTTTACAGTATTTGCTTTTACGAAGTTGCATTTATTATGGAACGGCGCACTATAGTGAACTTTACCGACGAAGAGTGCGGCGTCGTGACGGATTTTGTCAACAAGTACCGTGAAGACGGACGCCGTGTCCCTTCAGAGAAAACAAAAAACGTCGACGCAGCTCGCGATAGAATTCTACAGCCAACACAATGTGCATCTGTGTAAGGCCGACCAAACAACCAGGAAAGTGTTAGCGCCACTTTTGTAAATTTTAGCAGTACGGGAAACAGTGTTTTTGCAATCAAAGCAGATATCCGCCGGACTGTATACTCGTGACACGGTCGGCTGCGAGGCACTGACAAGGTCGCCGCTCCCAAGTTGAAACGTGCCCACTCCATAAAAGCTTGATGCGATGAGCAGCTGCACGAGAGGCGGCACAGGGAACACACGATTGTTGATATTTTTCTGCAGAAACAGCACAGCGAGCAGCTTCTTCATGGCACCTTTTGCGAGGCGGGAGTGACACAAAAATTCCTGCTTGTCGTGGGTATCCACAGGGTTCTGTCGATCCTTGAGGGCTCGCCGCGGCGGTGGCGTGTATGCGTACTCTGTGTTGTTCAATACTCCTTCATAGCGGTCCACATAATCAACGAATTGCGCAAAGTTGTCGTCCCCCGCCATGTTGTTTGCCTACAAGGAAGCCTTAGGGTAGGTCATAGGCTACCTTAACCGAGCCTTACTTAAGTGCGAGGAAAGTTCCGTGATAAGTACAAGGTAGGTTCTTGAAACGCGTGAAGGGCGGACTTATGGCTAAGGTTGACTTAAGTCACAAGTATAAGGTTTTAAGTTAGGTTTGTGATACGGGGGTTAATTTCCTTTGATCTTAACTGGGGCACATATATCTACAGCATGGTATCATTGGCGAACCAATCACTCGGCTTTTTGAGCTACCACTTGTGTCATGCCCCACAGAATGTGTAGCGTACAGATGTACCTTGTACCTTGAGGGTAAAATAAAAAAATAATAATCTGACCTGCTGTGCCTAGCTGCGCATAAACGGCAGTTTGCGCGTACAACGTCAAATTTAGCTGAGTCTTATCATCGACCAAGCAACGCAGCCATGTCCATATCCCATGTAGTTCGTCACGTCGTATTTTGGTTCATGCATGATGTTCGCACCTTGCATGGACTTGCACCATGCTGCTGGCACCATGCATGAATCTTGCGCCACATGAGCAAAATGCGGGAATCTTGTTAAGGTGGCGTTTGTGGGCAGACTTCATTACGCAACTTAATTTTTTTTACAGTGAAGCTGTTAGTAAAGCTATAAAGATGGCAGTGGTGTTGCAAAAAAAACAAAAAAAACAAAAAAAACAAAAAACCCGCCAGGCCTGCGCGGAACGCGCAGCACAGTCACGGTGAAAGCTCGGAGAGCACCATTTCTAAAACCCGTTGCAATCCATCTTGGGGCTACTAATACAAGTACGCTAGCAAGGTACCCACTAGTCTATTAATTGATTCGGTGGCTGATGACGACGAAGAATTATGGCTGAACCCTTTGTAATGGGTTGGAAGCATTCAACGATGCCCTCGTAATGCAATTCATATTGTGTGACGCCTCGTTACACAATTCGCATTCTGTGACGCCTGGTTATTGTTTAACTCTTCTAGCACGTTATATTGCGCCTGTTAAAGGGACCCTGAAACGGTTTTGACGATTTTGTACAAACACATTGAGCCAGTAGACCAAGTCCTAAGGCTCATTTACAGACTAATTTAAGCTCTCTGCGTACACTGTGTAATTGATTACAACGCTATAAAGCTGCGAATCGCTGCAGATCACTGTGGCTCAGCCCAACGCGTTTTCAATCGCCCCTCCCGAGTACGAAACGCAGTCTGCGCACGATCTGATTGGCTGCGGTGTGCGCGCACGAAAAATTGACTACTAGGGTGGCGGCACCTGTCGGAGCAGATATCAACCACTCCACGATGTTTCTGTTGCCAGACGGCGTGCGTGCTGCCGGGTGCACTGGGCTATGGCCTCCGAAATTGCACGCAACCTGTCGGTGTGCAATCTCGGAGGTCATCGCTGGGCGAAGCTCAAATCGTCGAGTGTGCTCCGTGAGCTCTGCGATCGCCAGCGATGCCAGCGTGTCTCATGAGTTGAGGAGGCAAGGCAGGGGTAAGAAGGAGGGTATGATATAATTGGCCGTAGCCGGCTTGGTACACGGCGTGCAGCGAAATTTGTGGTGCCAATGGTTCGATGATGCTCTAGCCTAAACGCTGACAAAGCTTCAAATAACCGTTTCAGAGTCCCTTTAACGTGGTTCCTTCCCGACATAATGCTTGTATAGTGTTTTTGTGCGTAGGGGTTTCGAGCACAGGCATGGCTCAGTGGTTGAACACTGGGCTGGCACGGAGCGGACCCAGGTTCGAACCCCGTTCCATCCTGGACATTTTTTTCTTAGTTTTTTTTTTCTTATTTCATGCGATAGCGGTTACGGACACCAGCGGCGGTGGCGGACAACTACGGCACCTTTGTTGTGATCTCATAACAGCTTTTGCTGTAAAAACTCGCCGCGTTGTTGCCGAGCAACCGCTGAGCACAGCACGCGCTCTGCGATGGAGACCGTCAAATCATAAAAACTGAAAAAAAAAGTGAGTTTCACCGCGAGGGTGAAGCAATGCTTGCAATAGCAACAAATTGTAATGTTATTCGAAGTAAGGCTGACAGCTAACTCTTTTGGATCCTATATCTCGTAACTAAAAGACGCTGGTGTAAGAGAATACGGCCACTCCAGGGAGAAATGTTCTTTTCGCTCAGTCTCTTCACATTGCGAGCGTAGCATGTAGAAGGGTATACTAGCCATGCGCTGATGCTTGCTGAGATAGTGTGCATGCCAGCTATCGCAACCGCGCCCTTAGAATCAAAGTTCACACAGCTGCTGCTCGAGCAACCACCCCCCTCCCCCGTGTCTTTTCATGCTCGTTCAAGATGGGTTGCGTGTTCCCTCTCTGCTTGAGCATTCGATGGCAGGTCTAACACACGGCGGGATGTCATCGCATATGCTCTCTGAGCGAAGGAGATCTGTGTGTGTTTAGGCTCGTTTAATCTGTGCTTGAGCAGCACCCGTCGCCCCCGCTCGCGCGCTTTTACCCACAGGGTAGAACATACGATGTGCAGGTGATATTATCAACTTGGACTTCACACGGAACATGACAGCGATGGCAAAAACCCGTTGGGAGTATCCATATACAGTGAAGACCACTTATAACGTAACCGCTTATAGTGCAGGACTGGTTACAGTGTGGTATTTTTGGACTCCCGTTAACCCTCCCATGTATATACATGCCGCTTATTGTGCAGCCCCCCATGATGAAAGACCGTTTATAATGCGGTTGCTGGAGAATCTTTGACAAAGGTGGTAGTGAGCGTGGAGTAGACCTGTGCGCCGGACCCAATATCGCCGGCGGCGGCGCGCGGTGTTTCCACCTCCGGGCGGCGGCGCGTCAACGGCGCGGGGTTCATCGGATCGGCGGCGGCGCGGCGCGAGGGGGGGGGGGGGGGCAGATTCACGATTCAAAAGTTGGTGGGTATATAAGTTTCTTCCTTGAATTTTGAAAAAAAAATATCTGTTTCCCCTAAAGGGCGAAGCAGTGAATGCGATAGCAACATGTAATAATGTTATAACGAACTAAGGCTACCAGCTAACACTTTTTCATCCGATATCGCGGAAATGCCAAACGCTGGTGTATGGCAATACGGCCACTTCCGGGACAGAAACGGTTTTCATGCGGTTTGTCGTATGAGTGGTCACAGCACGAAGCGATGAGATGATAGCGCGTAGAAGGGTATACAAGCCGTGCTGATGCCTGCCGAGATAGCGCACGCGCCAGCGCTCGCGACTGCGCCCTTATAGTCAAAGTTCACAGGTGCGGATCGAGCCAAGCAGCCCCCCTACTTCAGCGTCCCTTCATACTCCTTAGTCGAGTGAAAGACGGACAAGGATTCCTTTCTTGTTGAGGAGCAATCGGCGTCAAGCAACGACAGCATACGATGACAGTTGACAGCATACGGCAGTCCGGGCCCCTAAAGTGCTCCGCACGTAAAATACTTATTTATTTATTTAGTTATTTTACCCCTCAAGGCCAAAGGCATTACAGAGGGGGATGGGAACAAAAATTACATACATACACCAGTCAAAACAAATACAGTGAGTAATAATGACAGTAATGTAAATCTGGCTTCTATATTTAAATAACATTGGTTAGTGCTTCTCGAAAACGTTTATTGTCGGTGATTGATGCGATTTCAGCCGGAAGGTGGTTCCACTCCATCGCAGTGCGCGGTGAAAATGATTGGGAGAATCTTTTCGTTTTTGAAAAAGGAACACCTACTTTATGGCGATGATCTATGCGGTGGGACATATACTGTGGTGGAAGAAGGAGTGTGCCGTGAAGAGTTGAATGATAATATATATTATGTAACAAGTTCAGGCGTGCAATTTTTCGACGCGTGCTTAAAGATGGAAGAGAAAGGATGGTTTTCATGGCTGATATGCTAGCAATGCGATTGTAGTTAGAGAGAATGAAACGAGCGGAGTTATTCTGAACGAGTTCTAAGGCAGTGGTTAATTTTTCTTGCATTGGGTCCCACACAGAGGCAGCGTATTCTAGCTTTGGGCGAATTAAGGTTTTGTAAAGAATTAGTGTAACAGAAGAGGGAACGGCGGAAAAGTTGCGGCGTAGATAGCCTAGCATGCGGTTAGCGTTGTTGATGATGTACTCTGTGTGCACAGTCCAATTTAGATTAGATGAGATGTGGACACCTAAGTATTTATATGAAGTGACAGATTCTAATGGAACACTGTTGAGAAGATAAGAGGGAGGAGGAATGTTAGGGTTCCAGGTGACACGCATAATTTTGCATTTTTTTACATTAAGTTCCATTCGCCATTTAGTGCACCAGTTAGATATAGCAGATAGATCAGATTGGAGAGTGTTAGTATCATTATCGGTTTTAATTTCGCGAAAAATCACGCAGTCATCAGCGAAAAGAAAGATGTGCGAGGAAACAACAGCGGCAAGATCATTAATGTAGATTAAAAATAACAGAGGTCCGAGGACGGAGCCCTGTGGCACTCCGGAATTTACGTTAGTAAAGGGTGAATTATGGCCCTTAGCACTAACAAAGTGTAAGCGGTCGAGAAGGAAGCACCTAATCTATCTGAAAAGGTTAGGGTCGAGGTTAAGAAAGCTGAGTTTGTGAAGTAGCAGTTGATGACAAACCTTGTCAAATGCTTTAGAAAAGTCCTAGAATACGCAGTCCGCGCGTGATGATTCGTCAAGAATGCGGTGCAGTTTATGAGTGAATGAGAGAAGCTGAGTTTCGCATGAGTATGTTTTACGAAAACCATGTTGCGCAGGCGTGAAAAATGAGTTATCTTCTAAATGACTAACTAATGATTTAAATATTACGTGCTCAAACAGTTTACAGCATGTACTGGTTAGTGAAATGGGTCTGTAATTAAGAGGTCAAGTTTTGCTGCCGGATTTATGAAGCGGAACCACCTTCCCAATTTTCCAGTCAGCTGGAAGGCTAGATGTGTCAAGAGATTGCTGAAAGATCTTGGTTAGTATCATGGAACTGTAGGCAAAAGTACTCTTCAAAAATTTGGTGCAAACAGAATCGTAACCAGGAGATGAACAATTGTGTAATGAATCAATTAGTTTAGCGATACCTGATACGTCAATAAAGATGGGGTGCATAAGCGGGAAATCAACATGACACAAATCGGGTGAGTGCACATTTGATGTAGGACTGAACATTTGATGTAGGATTATGGCGCCTCATAAATCCAGTAACCGATTCCTTTACTGCGCTTGAGGACCATAACGGCGATCGAATACCTAACAATCTATGTGCTTCCACATTAAATGACGCTTTTGTTAAAAAATTTTGTGCGTATTCCCGGGCAAGAGGCGATACCTATCAGTCAGTTCCGCGTGAGAGTCTACGTGAGAGATAACTGGTCACTCTTTTGACTTCAATCTTGTGTTTTCACGTCGTATCAATCTAACAGGAATACCAACCAACTAGCGCGGCTATCGGTTATTGTAAGTTATTCAAAGCCTTTGCTTCTCTATTTATTTATAGACTTATTCGAGTAAAAAAACGTAAGGAAAAAAGTGCATTAAACCGCCGATATATATATTACTTATCTAGTTTATTTATCTATACACAATGTGCCCAAGATACCACGAATATGCTATCCAGCGAGTTGGGTCGTCGTCCTTTAAGGCTGTAGGACGCCGCAGCGTTGAGGTCAGGCAATACTCTTGAGACTTCTGGAGAGAAAGATACCACAAGTTCTGGGTAGCTATTCTCGATGTGTCCATCTAGAAAAGATGTCCACATTCCATTGCGGCCGAGTGCATTCAGTTACTCGAAAAAGCGGTGGGCCGTGATGTTAGCTAGGGGTGTGCGAATAGTGAATTTTAGAACCGAATCGAATACGAATCGAATAGTGGTAACACCGAATCGAATACGAATCTGAATCGAATACTATTCCAATAGTTTTCAAATAGTAAGGCAACACTTTTCAAAGCAGACCTATACTGGTAAGGTGAGAATTTTCAAATGATCCCACGAATTCCACAACATTTCATTGAAAGAAATAGTCAGTCTTTTACAAAGGAGCATTATGATTACTTTTAACCGACAAAACATGCTTCATATAAACTGAACAGTAAGTAGAGCCTTCGAAATATTTTGTAACTGCACGCTGAAATATAGCAATGACTACAGTATTCAAGGGGGCACTCTGTCAACAGCTTTTAAATAAAACCGATAGTTAAATATTAAGCAATCTTCATGAGTTAACAACATCATGAATTTCATAGTAAAGATAGTTGATTGCTGACACTGTTGCTTCGGCGACACTGGAGTTTTAAGCAAAACGTGTCCATCCTCTGATTAATACGGCGTCGATGGTCCCTCAAAGGGGCCCTGCAACACTTTTCCAAGTAGCCATGCAATGGATTGACTAAAGGAGCTTTTTGCCTCACGAATTCACCACCACAAAATTTTCGGAATCCGTCCAGCACGAGCGGAATAGCAAAGATTTGTCGCACGCTGCAATTGCATTCTTTCTTCTCTCGTCCCGACGAAAGCGCTGGAAGCTAAACAGGGAGGGATGGCACGGGTAGAGTGTACTAGAACAGGGGAGTGCCCGGAATGAGCTTCAAAAAGTGAAGCCCTAACAGGGTCAATCCGCTGCGGCGCTGCGATCGGTAGTCTGCAATGTGTCGTCGATTTAAGACTTGCGCGCGGCTCCACCAAAGTGGTGCCGAGGTAAAATGTCCGCTCTCCACTCGAAAGACCCAGGTTCGAATCGAAGCTGTGCATGTTGAGTTTTCATTTTTTATGTAACTTCTTATGGCTGTATTGTTTTGTCTTGTTTCTTAAAACTAGCTGCAATTGTTACGTATTGCCACAGAAAGTAACTGAAATGTCAAGTAAAATACAAGATATTTGACGGCGTAATTATTTGCAGCGCTGCTGCACCGCATTCAACAAATACGTAAAGTATGACCTCCGGGACTTCTCGTATTCGCAAAGATCTCAGAGCCATACTTTACGTCTTTGTTGAATGCCGTGCGGCGGTGCTGCAAATAATTACGTTCACTGTTAGATTTATTGTATTTTACTTCACATTTCAAGTGTCAATGCGTACCAATTGAAGCGAGATTTAAGAAACAAGAAAAAACAATACAGCTATAAGAAGTTACACTAAAGAAAAAAATCTCAACATCTACAGCTGTGATTCGAACCCGGGCCTTTCGAGTGCGAAGCGGGTATTCTACCTCTGCACCACTTTGGTGGAGCCGCGCAACTCTTAAAAAGACGACACATTGCAGACTACCGATCGCAGCGCCGCAAGCGGAATGGCCCTCTTAGGGCTTCACTTTCTGTACATTGGTGATGCGGCCGTTCCGAGCACTCTCCCCTGTTCTAGTACACTCTAGCACGGGGAAAGAAAATACGTCACGCGCGCCTCATGACCTTGAGCACTTTCTCTATTTTTTGTTCTTCAAATACGCGGCTTTTTCGTGCGATCGCGCGCGCACGCGTAGACAAGTCGCGGCCTCACGCAGCGGTCCCAGTGACGACCCAGCGCGCCATGCTCAAATCAGCCAATGGCTGATACAATGGCTGTGACGAGTGATTTTTGAGCTTGTGGCGTCATTTGTCGAGAGAAGAGAAAGCAATATTTGGCTGACTTTGAGAATTTATTGTGAATTCCATGCCGCGTGCTGCGCTGTGATACTAGGCTCGCGTGTTCTCGGCAGCCCCGACTACCGATCGGCAGAGTCTTCTGACCATGCTCAAAAAGTGTTGCAGGGCCCCTTTAAGTACAAGGGCTGCATGCAGCTGGATAATTCCATGATAAAAACAAGAAAAGTAAACTCTACCTGTTTCGACGTCTCGTTCTATTCAGCATTTTTTCTTGTTGCTGATTATTCGAAAACTGTTAAAAAATATTCGGTATTTCGAATATGCGCTGTTCGATTCGAGTACCGAGTCTAATACAACGTTATTCGATTCGCTATTCAAAATTCTCGAATATTCACACACGCCTAATGTTTGCCCTCGACCACGTCGATGCACTGAACCCGCCAGCACATTCCCAGCGTAAGAAGAAAGTGGACGAAATTTACAGTAACAGGAAGTTGTCAAATCTGAACTTGCATATGAATGTGTCCAGATGTTTGAGAACGATGCAGGCAATGCGTACGGACCTTCACAGGTGCTTTAGACGGACAGCCGCATTAAAGCTAATTCGATAGCTTACGCCATCAGGAAGGAAGGAAAACGAGAGAGAGGAAAGGCACAACCTCCGAGATGTACACCCAAAAGCGGGTGTCTGGGCGCTGCGTTCGTTGCGTTGAAGCGTCTCCCGTTCCTCTCATTAGTGCCGAGAGTTGTCAAAGCTTCGTGACATCAAAATGACGTTGCGGAAGAAGATCCGGAAAAAGGGGGCGCACTGGTCATCGAACTCCATTCAATCAGCTGCGGCCGAAATGGACAGTCCACTAGGAAGACACAACGAGAATAACTCCCCAGCCAGAAAAAATGAAACAGGAGCATGCTGGGAACTGACCAAAGCTACCAGCACGAGGGGGGAGTGGCGTCGCAGGAGGTTGGTTTGTGGACGCGAGGCGCGCTCGCTCGTGAATTTTCTTTTTTTTTTTTACATGAGCTCGCGAAGAAACAGGAAAACAAACAAGAGCATGATGGGAATGGTGACACGAGCCCGAAGTGGTAGTGGCTTCAGAGGAGGTTGACTTATAGATGCTAGGCGCGCGCTCTCCTATTTCTTTTCTTTCTATTGTTGAATCGCATTCCGTTCCTCTAATCTCAGTCGAGAGGTGTGAAAGCGTCGTGATGTCATAATGACGTTGAAGAGGAATCTGAAAGTGAGGGCGCGCTTATTTGCCGAGCTCTCCTCCAATCAGCGGTGGCGAAATGGAGAGTCCATTACACCAACAAATCGAGAAAAACTTCGGATGCTAATATCTGGTTAACCTTCCGGCTTATAAAAAAAAATCATGGTTCATCCCTCCGTCGTAGGAATCGGTATAACACGAAAGTAAACCGTGTCCTTACAGAAATATTTGAACCTTTACTGTACTATTATAAGAGAGCTTGGACAATGTCCATTGGTGTTTTAACCTAACTGCACTCACGTTGACGCTTGGTGGTACAACTCCATCCCGACAGCTAACGTTCATGATGAATGATTAAACAAACGCTTGTGGTAGCAGTAATAGTAAACGGTGACAGCGTAATCAGGAACAACGTTGTGAGAGCTAGAAGAGCGTCGCTGACTGGACGCAGAACTTAAGCTCACATGGCCATGCCGCGGCGTGTAAAGAGTTGAACACCACGGCGGGGCTAGAGGGAAACGCAACGCACGTTTTGTCTCCTCTGTAGCCAGGCCGCGATTTTCTCGGGGCGAGCGTAAGTGTGGGAGGCGGTGTTACGGCCAGGAGAGGTAGGCGCCCTGTTTGGCTTAAAACGAAAGACTACCGGCGGCGCGCCGCAATTATTGCGCGGCGGCGGCGGCATGGTCACACTGGAAACTTCGGCGGCGGCGCGACCGGCGTGAGCAAAAACAGGCGGCGGCGGCGGCGGCGCGGCGTGGCGGCGCACAGCTCTAGCGTGGAGTCAGTGCGCTTCTCAAAGGAGGTACGCTGCAGGGGAGGGAGCAACAAGGTTTTTCCGAAGGGTGGGGGACGCACAGCTAACGAACAAGGGGCGGTGGGAGGAAAAAGGAAAGAAAAAGACAGCGGCAGCGCTGCGCGTGCTCGCCGAGTGTGGAAGGAAGGCGGTTGTTTAGGCGACGGAGAAGCTTTTGCGTCGGCGCTGCCGGCAACTGCAAGGCTCCTGCCGCGCGCGCTCCGCATGAAACGTGCGATCGCATCCTAATCATGTGCGCTTTCAGTTTATTGTTGGGAAAAGTGTCGTTGTTATCGCGCTTGCTACAGATATCGCATTTGCTACTTTGTTCGCAAATTTAAAAGATTTAAGACTTCATGACGCGAGCTTTCGCTTTTGCTGTCGGTACACAGACTTACACAAGCTTGGCAGGCTCTTGTAGCCGTTAATCTTCCGGCCGCAAACCCAAACTTCGTGTGCTGCCCTTGGGTCAGTACTTGAGTGCATTTTTTTCGACGCCCTGTTGTCTTGGACAAACTTCCCGCGACAACATGCCGAACCGCAGGCTAGGCCAATCAGCGTTGGTTGCTTTTCGGTGGCGGTTGCGGCCGATCAGTTCCGGTTTTGTGCTGAATCAACGAAACTCTTTGCAGTGGCTGAACTTGAAGGGAAGGGAGTCATATCCTTAATGAAAACGAGGGCATGGGTGGCACATGTAACACTCCTATGGTGGTTCGCGATTCGATTGCAATGTCTTGGAACCGAATGTGAACCTAACGATTAGCGTCACTCAGCGAGCGAAATTTAGATCAAGATTCGACAGAGTTTGTGTAATGCGCATAATCAAGGTGGCCTGAAATGTAGTCTGCGAATTTCTGTGATGGCGCTTTCGTTTGTTCGTTTTTATTCCCCCGCGTTCATTTTGTTGGCAACGCGGGTCTTCGGAGGTTAATTTTTAAACATTCTAAAATTTAAATGGTTGTAGGCACCCCGCATTGCATGCCTTAATTCTTGTACACACGAGGCCACGTGCTCAACACGTTTCGCACAAGTGCAGCCTTTGTAGAAGGTTGTTTTGCTAATAGAGTGGTACCGCTTATAGTGCGGATATTCGCAACTCCGGTGACTTACGTTATAAGTGGTCTATACTGTAATTGCTATAACAATAAATTTTCCACGCCATCGCCTAGTAACGGCGCGGCTAGCGCATTGCTTATCTCTATTTTCCTCGCGGTTCTCATGTAAGCTGTGGTGCTTTAATGACCAGACCCCGCATTGCATGCCTTAATTCTCGTACACACGAGGCCACGTGCTCAACACGTTTCGCGCAAGTGCAGCCTTTGTAGAAGGTTGTTTTGCTTATAGGGCGTTACCGCTTATAGTGCGGATATTCGCAACTCCGGCGACTTACGTTATAAGCGGTCTATACTGTAATTGCTATCACAATAAATTTTCCACGCCATCGCCTAGTAACGGCGCGGCTAGCGCATTGCTTATCTCTATTTTCCTCGCGGTTCTCATGTAAGCTGTGGTGCTTTAATGACCAGACCCCGCATTGCATGCCTTAATTCTCGTACACACGAGGCCACGTGCTCAACACGTTTCGCGCAAGTGCAGCCTTTGTAGAAGGTTGTTTTGCTAATAGGGCGGTACCGCTTATAGTGCGGATATTCGCAACTCCGGCGACTTACGTTATAAGCGGTCTATACTGTAATTGCTATCACAATAAATTTTCCACGCCATCGCCTAGTAACGGCGCGGCTAGCGCATTGCTTATCTCTATTTTCCTGGCGGTTCTCATGTAAGCTGTGGTGCTTTAATGACCAGAGCATAAATTTATTTTTATGGAGTCTTATTGTGTTTAAAATGAAGGTAACTTTTATTAGCTCATCTCTAGTCTTCAGTTGCTGTGGATGTGAGATGCGGTGTTTTATTTGCATTTTTATTGTTTCAACATTCTAACATTAACGTTTTTCATTCGTCTGAGGCATAGGCGGAGAGTTTTCATTTTCCCAAAGGGGCGGGGTCCGACTTGCTTTTCTTCCACTTTGTTCTCCTCTCGCTCCTTATATATATATATTATATACCGTATTTACTCGCGTAATGAACCCACCTTTTTTTCAGGAAAGTTGACGCTAATTTGGGGGGGAGGGTTTATTACACGGAAAAAAAATTGCGGCAGTTATCAGAGCAGAATTTTTGCGTGACAGTATTGAAAAACAGTATTGTCCAACCACTGCTGGCCTTGAAGTGAATGGCTGGAATGCCTTGACTGTGGAGCCTCTTAACATATTCAATAATAATAATAATAATATCTGGGGTTTAACGTTCCAAAACCAGGATATGATTATGAGAGACGCTGTAGTGGAGGGCTCCGGAAATTTCGACCATCTGGTGTTCTTTAACGTGCACTGACATCGCACAGTACACCGGCCTCTATCATTTCGCCTCCATCAAAATGCGACCGCCGCGGCCGGGATCGAACCCGCTACTTTTGGGTCAGCAGCCGAGCACCGTAACCACTGTTCCACCAGGGCGGCCTCTCTCATAATCATATTCTAGTTTTGGAACGTTAAACCCCAGATATTATTATTATGTAAGCACTCTATTTTTGAAAACATCTGACTAGCAGCTATGTGTAACAATCATTAGATAAGTTCTAAGGAACTTCATGCATACACTACGTTCATTTAATGCGTCAAGCTTACCACTTATGTAGAACATTTTATGTACAGTAAGAACTTAACGCATGCTGGACACATTTTGTGTTTCTGGTATGGTGAACTTCTATTTTGTTCAGAAAATTTACAAGTTGCAAGAATGAAATTTCCACAAGGTTGTTGTTTTCTGCTGCAATTTCTCCATGTGTTTTTATATATGAAGGAAAATAAGACAGCAATAGAAGAGAGAAAGATGTAACAATATGTGGGCACCTAATGGTGGCTAGTAGCCCATGAGCCTGGGCGCACTTTCAGCCAGTGGGATGGCCCAAAGTTGCTCTTTCCAGGCTGGTCTGAGCAGCACAGACTCCCACTACTCATCAATACTTATTATGTGGCCCGTTCGGGTGAATTGAGAGCAAGCCATAGAATGCATGGTTAGTGATGTATCCGGGACGTCGCGCCAGCCGAAGCCGCCGTTATCACCACTGCTTCCTCTCCTTCCCTTCCCCTTAACCCTCTCGCACGGCGCTACATTAAACCGGGCTATCGCAATAAACTTTTGTCTTGGCCCAGCCACGGCCCCGGCGTGTTCTATCAGTTAGTCTACATGTTTCTTAGATTCTTCACATTTGTCTAAATAATGGCCTGGGTGGCAGTAGTAATAAGCCACCATGTTCGAGCATTATTGGTTTAAAGGAGGCACCAGGTCACCACTTCCTGCATAGTATTTGTCAGATGCGTAGGGGTATATACTGGGCTCTTCCTAGTCTGTTCTGATTTTAGATCTCCCTGTACATAACTGTGCAGTTCCCTCTTCACCCAGAAGCCGCTAGGGGGCGCCGAGCAGTGCAGTCTAGCTCACGTCGCGCTCCGCATTTTTGAGTGATTTCGATGTGAAATCTTGTCCCAAACCACCGAAAAGCTACACCGATCGATTCTTAAAGACGAGAGGAATCGGAGGATACCACCCACTCAGACCTGGAACGTCTCAACAACAAGCAACGTATGTAAACAGATCGGCCCACGTGGTGCACTCGCTAGGCCGAACGGCTCTCAGGCATTCAGCACCCACTGCGCCGGCGGCGCGGGGTCCGGCTCAGAGCTGGTCTAACCATGGCTACGGAAACAACTGGAGTTTTCTCGAGCACCGACACTCAACACCGGCAAGCATCGAATGATGACGACGGAATGGACCTGACCGGGCCCGGCACGTCGACGGGGTATTCAACCAGCCAAACGGAGGTGAGTGGATCTACTCAACCTTCCCCCAATGACGCCGATAACGATGCAGACTGGCAAACTGTGTTAACACTACGCCAGCGGAAGAAACAAGCGTCGGAACGGAAGCGCAGCAACGCGCCAGCCAAACACGACGCGGAAACGAACACAGACACCAAGAGACCACTTTCTCTGAAAAAGAAGAAAGCACCCAAACTGCCACCTCTGCCAAAGGACGATTTCAAGAGATGAACTTCACAATGGCGTTGACTCGGGCTAGTTGGTTAATCATGATCATAAAAATAACAGCGCAAAAAAAAACGACGGACTAACACACAGAGACAAACGAGTGCACAGAGACAAACGAGCGCTCGTTTGTCTCTGTGTGTTAGTCCGTCGTTTTTTTGTGCTGTTATTTTTATGACGATTTCAAGATCGTTATACGACCACATCCAGGCTTACCGTTGCGTAACATCATTACACCAGCACTAGCGACAGCCATTATTGAATCCTGCAAGCATCAATTCTCTGGAGAACACTTTCTCCTGTGAATCAAACCAGGCTCAAACATTGCCATCTTCTCCACTCCGCACCAAGAAGTGGCCATGAAAGCACGGGGAATTCGCGTCCTGACCATTTATGGCACCGCACACGCCATCAAAGCATATGCCGCCACCGGAGAAGACGCCCTGAGAGGAGTGGTGCACAGCATACCGCAACACACTCCGACAGAGACCCTGCTCGGCAACATGCGGATTTGCACTCAAGGAGTCAAGCTGCTGCAGGCCCATATGATTGGAGATACTCAAAGTGCTACCCTCACGTTCAGCGGGCCCATACTACTGAAAACTGTATATACTATTACGGAGGTGAACTCTCGTGCCACCCCTTTTGCGCAACCGTCCAAGTCTGTAAAATCTGTCGCGACAAGGGGCACCGCGCGGATGTTTGCCCCTAATCCTGCGCGACAAATTTGCAAAGTGTGCGGCCTCGAGAACCCCAGCGCAGGTCACCCCTGTGAACCGAACTGTGCCTCGTGTAGTGGGGCTCATCTCACCGGGGACAAGAGCTGCAATAAGCGCCTAAAGCAACCACGAGCATCGCGGACCTCACGTTCGCAGGCCACCAAGCAATTTAGATGGTTTTCCTCTGAAGGCGACGAAGAGAAATACAGGACGGGTCGAAGCGCGAGAAGTGAAAGCATGAGCACGGACAAATCCCGCTCCAAATCTGCACAACGCGCAAGCACCACCACTTCCACAAGCTCCCATAAACGAGAAGCCCGATCCCAGACTCCGGCGAGGAAAGCACCACTAGAAAGGCCCAAAAGCCAGCGAGGATCAAGGACCGACTCCCAGAATGCTCCAGTAGAGGTAAGCCGGGCGGGGGGGCACGTCTTCTACGACCAAACTCATTACGCAGAGTGAGGAACACCAGCGAGCCATTCCAGAGACCAGAAAACTTAAGGCCAGCTTAGATAGCAAAACGCAAGAGGTGGAAACACTCAAGCGGCAGGTAGCTATGCTCATGGCGCAGGCGAAGACGCTGAAACCCACAACACCCACTCCGTTGCCGCAACAGCAACCATCAGCGCCACCACTTGCGGTACAGTCCACGCAATCAGTACAAGTATTGCCTCTGCGGCCACCAACACAAACAAAACCTGCGCCACACGAAGCGACAATGCAAGGGACACTAATGCAAGTCGAACACATGCTTGCGTTGCAGCAAGAACAAATTCAACAATTTCAACAAATGCACGAACAACTACAAACCCAAATTCAGCAGATGTTTGCGGAATTTCAGGAACTAAAACGATACGTGGATGATTCAGTTCAGAAGTTCCACCGACCATGTAAACGACGACATAACCTCGCTTCGGACAAGATGAACCCAGAGATCATGCTCAACACAGACACCGATGATACCGCAGCCTCCGAAACCCCTCATCATGGCTAACAACACAACCAGGCAACAAGAAAATCTCGCTATATGGCAGTGGAACTGCCGATCACTACACAACAAACACGCGACACTAACACAATACATCAAGACGGCGCTAGTCCCCCCCCCGACGTCATCTGTTTGCAAGAGGTGGGGAAGCAACCGAGACCCATTCAGGGATACTGCCTATACACGGACCCAGACTACCCAGTGGTGGCAACTCTGGCTCGGAAAGACCTTGCCATAACGAGCGCCGCGGCACCGGGAGTGCAAATTAACCACCAAATTTTAACTATCTGGCCGGTGAAGAAGGGACGACCCAAGTGTGTCTTGGTTAATGTCTACAGCTCACCCAGAGACCAAAAAGCTGACTTTTCGCCGTTACTACACCACATATCAACCCTACTCGCGCGACGAGACAAACTAATTCTTCTCGGTGATTTCAACGCTTGGCATTCAGAGTGGGGATATAAGAGAGAAACAGCAGAGGGCACCAATCTTCCGAGGACAACACAGAAACACGACCTCCTGCTAATCACGCTGCCGGGCGTCCCCACCAGAGTAGGCAACAGCGTGGCTCGCGATACCACACCTGACCTAACATTTGTCAACGACGTAAGAGGAGTCACCTGGAGCAACCTGAACGAGACGCTAGGCAGTGACCATTATATTATTAATGTAACCTGCAACACGGCAAAAGTTCGCCAATCCCTGGGGACGGCCAAGCTCACTGACTGGAAAAAGTACAGAGAAAAACAACAGACAGCACTTTCAACACCAGCCTCAACAGGAGAATGGAGCTTTTTCCTTAAAGACACATACGACGCCACTACCAAAGAGTATCACACCACACCGGAAACTCCGGCGGTAGACAACTACCTGGCACACCTTTGGGAGGCCCGCAGAAGTCTAACAAAGCGATGGAAGCGCCAAAGACACAACCGCAAACTACGTCGCCGGATAGCCCAATTGGCAGAAGAAGCAAACGCCTATGCCAGAGAGCTCAATAACAACTGGCGAAATTTCTGCGACTCCTTACGAGGCACCTTCAGCACCAAAATGACCTGGGCTATTCTTCGTTGCATGCTAGACCCATCCAGCACGCGCACGGAAACAAAAACATCATGAGAAAACTCATCGGAGAATACTCAGGTACGGAAGACGAGCTCATCCAACTGCTTAAGAATACCTACACTGGAGAAGCACAGACACCCTCACCCAGCCCCAGAGACTATCACAGCCAAGAAAACGGAGATCTTGATGCCCCCCATCACTTTCGCAGAACTCTACACCGCTACTCAGACATTCAAGAAAAACACGGCACCAGGCCCCGATCAGATTACCAACGTTATGCTGAGAAATCTGAGTGATGCGACCATCCAACAGTTAACAGATTTTTTTAACGACATGGTATGGAAACCAATGGTCAACTACCCTCGGAATGGAAAACGGCGAAAGTAATTCTGATACCGAAGCCGGGTAAACCGCGTGAACTACGACAACTACGGCCCATCTCACTCACATCATGCCTGGGCAAACGTTTCGAGCGAGTAGTCCTCAACAGATTAGAGACCTACACAGAGCAGAATGATCTGCTTCCATACACAATGTTCGGCTTCAGGAGAGGAGTATTGGCCCAAGACGTCTTCTTTAAAGAAGTCCTCAACCCACCACCGGGCAGTCCAGACAGAATCTTGCTCGCACTCGATATCCAAAAAGCATTTGACACTATCTTGCACTCCACCATTCTTGAGGGGCTCGAAGACGTTGGGTGTGGAGATAGGATATATTGCTACGTGCAAGGCTTCTTGAGCAACTGTACGGCCAGTGTGGGAATCGGCACGACACGCTCCCCCCGTACGACCTACCGGGACGAGGCACCCCTCAAGGCTCGATACTATCACTGCTCCTTTTCTATGTGGGCCTACGAAAGCTGGCACTACAACTGGAGAAACGCCAAGATCTTGGATGTGCCATATACGCGGATGACATCACACTATGGGCCACTCGAGGATCATACGGCGACCAACAAGACACCCTCCAAAGGGCCATTGACACGGTCCAGGCCTTCACAAAAGAAGCAGGCATGAAATGCGCCCCTTCCAAGTCAGCCTACCTGCACATCAGACCAAAAAACACCCAGGCGAATAGAGCACCGACCCTACAAGTCTTTCTCGATGGCGAACCCATCATGAGAACACCAAACATTCGGGTTCTTGGGATGCACGTACAAGAAACGAGCAGCGTCTGCATCGTGCTTTCCAAACTCAAACGCACGGGACGCAGCTTCACCGCGCTCATCAACAGAATCGCGTGTGGCAAAGAGGGAATGACGGAGGCAGACACCTTGCGATTGATGCACGCCTTTGTCATCAGCCGCATAACCTACGCGCTACCCTTCCAAGCCAAGCGCCGCACTGAGACCAACCAGGTGGACAAATTAATTCAAATCGCGTGTAAGGCGGCGCTAGGCCTTCCGGAGAGCACCAGCACGGAGCGCCTACTGGAGCTAGGAATGCACAACACCTATGAAGAACTCGCCGCAGCCACGATCATCGCTCAGCGAGAGCGCCTGAACGCGACGCCCCAAGGACGTTGTTTGTTGAGACGCCTGTGCTACCCCCCTGGCGCCACAATTTTGCGGGGACGAGACTGAACTGCTACCACACGCACTGCGAACACGGATACATGTAGATCTCATTCCACGCAACACGAACCCTACATACCATGCAAGACGAAGACAAGCCAGGGCGACAGCTCTCCTAAAGAGGCAGGACTACCCGGACACGTATTTCACGGACGCAAGTCAATACCCGCGCGCGACAACACCGAGCCCCACTTTCGCGGCGGAAGCGACAAAGGGAATGCACGATCGCGGCTGCATCATTAGGCACTTCATCCATCGCTAGGGCGGAAGCCGCGGCCATACGAGCCGCCGAAGCCAAGGAACAGCCAGCATATATACTCGCCGACTCGCAGGACGCATGTCGCCTATACCTGCGAGAAGTTTTACCGGCCAGCGTCCTACGCATCCTGGGACTGACCCTCACACAGGACCATGGAATAACCTGGTGCCTGGCACATGCCGGACTGGACGGCAACGAACGGGTGGACCGCCTAGGCTCGAGACATGACAGGCTGAGCCGCGGAACACTCAGCCCAAATGAATGCCCCCCACACCTGGCACGCCACGCGAAATTCTAGAATTTCAAAGGTTCGCACGACGATCCAAGGCTACTCCCCACCCCAAGCTCAATAGGGGTCAGGCGAGGGACTGGCGCCGACTGCAGACCAACACATTCCCTCACTTGCACAGACTACACAAGATGTACCCCGACAGACACGAAAACAAATGCCCATGGTGTGAAGACACTCCAACACATCACATACGCATGCCAGAAGCGCCCAGCGGGCGCCGTCTCGCCGCTAGTGAAAGACACACTCGCAAACTGGTCGTGGGAGGCACGACTCTCCGACCTGGACTTGGAAAGCCAGCTGGCAACCCTCGACCAGGCCCGGCGAGCCGCAGAAGCCAGTGGGGCCCTGGAATAGGGGCTCCACCCATATGAACCTACCATCTGTGACCATAAATAAAGTTGTTCTTCTTCACCCAGAAGAGCACCTTAGTCACCCGTTATGTAATACTGCTGAAGCCATAGCATGAGCCACCTCATTTCTGGTAAGATGTCCAATCATTGAGACAGAATTTGCTGTTTTTTCAGTGAGATGCACCCCTGGTGAAGTTGCAGAGTGGGGGTTTGGAGTCACCGATTGCATATTTGACACAACCTTAATGAAAACCATTGAAGAAACGAAACAGGCACTCGCGTTGTTAAGAAAAACAAACATGTTAACATTTCAGGGCCACTACGGGTACAGTGAAGAGGATGCAAGAGGGCATGACTATTAATGTGTTGGGTGGTACAGAGTGTGCATGTATATCTCAGGGAGATTACCCCACGTCTGGTTATTCGCGTTCTTAGTCGTTTGAATGTGTACAGATTCTAAAAGTAGCCTTGTCAATAGGCACTTCTCTGTCTCGATTATGCCTGCAGAATCCCAGGTTGATGATATGGTTAGTGTTCAAATGATGATCTGCCAAGGCATTCAAGCTTGCATTGCCTTTCCTTACATCATTCTGGTGCTGCTGGATTCTTCTTTTAAAATTTCCAGTTTCACCTATGTAGAATAATCATAATGAAGCCAAGGAGAGTATAGGAGACTTAAATTGTACCATTTCAAATGTGTAATTGTGAGATAGATGTGGATGAAGCAAAGTGGACGAAAAGACAACTTGCCCCCCAGCAGGGACCGAACCTGCCACCTTCGGATAATGCACCCGATACTCTACCAATTGAGCTACGGTAGAGCATCAGGCATATCATTTGAAGGTTGCAGGTTTGGTGCTTGTCGGTGGAAATTGTCTTTTCGTCCACTTTGCTTTTTTTCTCATTGATATCACAAATACTATGATACAGTTAAAAGAATACAATTAACATCCCCCCATACCTTCCTTGGCTTCATTATCTGCTAGTTTTCATTGAGGTTTTGTCAACAAAAAAACGAGCCCTCAAAGCTTCCTTCTTTCATTGATTACATATTTGGCTCATGTGGAAACCAATGCAATGGGCGATTTGTTGTCTCCTTAGGTGTTTTCAGCTTACATTGAAGCTCCCACTTTGGGATCAACATCTGTTACAATGGGCACATTGCAAAGAGCTATGTACGGGGGGGGATGGAAAGAAGCACTCTGTTTTATCATGCTCTGACCTTGGTTGCAAAAAAATGATGCTAGAATGGCTCTTGATCGTATCATGGGTGACTCTAGATGCTTTTTATTACCATCCAGGCAACGACCGCTTGAAAGGAAATGAGAAACGGCAGAGAATGTAGATGCTACATTGTTCACGTTTCTTTACATCCCCAGTGTACACTGTCATATCATTGCTGTCTTTGCTTGTGTCATTGGGGATGAATCTTTCCAGGTAAAGGGAGTATCTAAAGATGTTTCCATACGTTACAGGAATGTTTGCCTTTGTGCTGTCTCAAGCTGTGTAGTTTGTTATGTCAAGTTTATTGAGTATGTGTCTGCCCATAGTTCTCTGTGTGAGTCGTAATATTGCACTACCTGTAGACCATTTTCACGGAGAGGAGGAGCGTAGCCTCGAACCGGTACATTTTTGTCACTCTCTCTCTCCACCGGCCGTTCGGCCACCGCCGCTGGTGTGTGGGGATTGGTGCGTTTTGCATGCCAGCTATAACAAAACATACAAACCAATTGCCCATTTACACGTGCTGCTTAAGGAATGCATTGAAATTCTACTCACCTCCTATATCTATCGTTGGCGCCGCCGCGGAACGTCTCGTGGGTCGCCGCTGCTTTCTGTTTCAGCCATTTCGAAGCTGACAGCTTAGCGATTACTTACTAGTGCCTTTACACTGGCGAAGCGTTGCGGTGTTTTGACCGTGTACTGCGAGGAACAGCAATACCCCGTGAACTGGGCGCATATGCTGCATACACCGCCGCAGATCTGCACACACCGACACGGCGGCGAAACATCGCAGACGCTAGACGGCGCTGCGGCGGAAAAAATGGCACAATGCAACAACTAATGGTAGGTGAAGGAGGAAATCAATTGGAAGGGTATGAAGCCGATTCGTTTAAAAAGGTCGCCCAGGAGATTCCCCCGGTGAGTAAAAGTATGCAAAAGAGTGCAACCGAGGATCAATAAGGTTGACAGCTGGGCTAGTTGGTAATTGATCATTTTAGCGTATGGTGGGGAAGTAGCGCAATTTTCGACAGGGACAAAGAACAGAAGGTGGACACGACACTCTCTACACTCGCAATTGAATTTATTTGAGAAAAAAAACACTTCATATATATGTCCCCACTCGCCCCCGAGCGACACAGAAAAGAACTAACAATCAGAGCAAACTTATCAAAAAGGCATCATATTTTTGCACACTCAAGCAATAGCACTACCTGGGCATGTGTAAAAACTGAACCAACAGTCAGTGCATCCTTCAGCATAGATGTACACAATAACTGAGGATTGGACAGCGCCTTGCTCAGGGCATAATTAGTTTTAACGGACCGGGCCGGCTCGGGCCGAGCTTCAATCTTTAGCTATTTAAAAGCACCGGGCCGGGCTCGGGCAGGCCCATGTGTAGTGTCTACGGGCCGGGCCGGGCCGAAAAAATCAGCCCGTGCAGTGCTCTAACAATGCCAACAGCAACATGGCTATTAGCAACACCAGAAGCGGTAAGCTGATATGTAGTGCTTGTGCTCGCGAGGATGGTAGCCCTGGACACTGCTACTCATATCAACTTCAGTGGATGGCGTTTAACTACAATTGACGTTAACCCGACGGACGGCTGTATCATAGGAGTACATATGTAATGTTTTATAAAATTGGATAGCCAGCACTGTAACCACTATTGACGTTTCATGAACATTAGGGTAAATTTGAAAAGGCAGTTCCGAGACCTGGTGTGGCTCTGTGCCAGAATACCTGATTGCCATGCAAAATGCAGGGGTTCGATTCCTGCTGGGACCCCGACATTTATTCTTTGAATTCATCGGATCAACGCTGCTGATGTTAGCTTTTTCTTAATGCTATCGCGTTAAGATTACCAATGTCTGTTCTGGCCGTTCCTGGGTAGATATAAACTGTCAATCACCTGTGGCACATAACCGCATACCTGTGGCACATACCCGCCCGTGGTATACGGGTATGTGCCACACGTGTCTGGCGGAAAGGGTTTGACGACGTACATGATGGGTTTGTCACATTATTCATGTCATGACCAGCGAGTCATATTCGTCAAATCATCCTCCCATACTAATTTTGGTTTACCCCAAGTTAAGGGGGTGATCACGAGAGCATTCTGACGGAGGCGGATAGCTAGATAGATAGATAAATAAATACGTACATAGACATGCTAAATGTGCCTGCAGTACGCAAAGAAATGCTTCGCATTTAATACCAATGTGTGTTCTCGCAGTTCCTGGGGAGATACAAACTGTCAATCATATGCGGTGTATGCTTGCATACCACGGCCCGTTGTAAACGGTTATGTGCCACACGTGTCTGCAGGAAAGAGTTTGATGACGTACGCGACAGGATTTTCACGTTATTCCAGTCGCGACCAGACAGTCACATTCGTCAAACCCTCTTGCCCTCCTATACCAGTTTTGGTCTACACCAAGTTAAAGAGGCGTTCATGAGAGCACCCAGACGTAGGCGACTGGACAGACATGTCTACTTCGCATTTAAAAAAAACCGTGGCACTCCTCCCACCTAACCAGTTGGTTGTCCTCTGCCATCTCATGGATGGGGAATAAAAAGTCAGTTTCGCTGCAAGGCGAAGCAATGAATGCGATAGCAACAAATTGGAATGTCAAGCAAAGCATGGCAAGCAGATCGAAACATGCAGTGCGCTTCTCATGCACACATGACGCACGAAAACAACACACACAGGACGAGAGCGAACTAAGAACGTTGACAGCTCGACACTTAACGCGCTGCTCAAACAAAAATGACACACGAAACGTACTCACAGGTGCAGACGAGCGCGAACTAACAAATGTCACAGTTGTTACTTTGCTGTGTTTGAAAAGCGCACTCTTTTCGCAAACGGGGACTCTGCATCGAGTGAAGTGACCTTCGAGCGCTCGGTAACTACAACGCAATCGTTCCGATGACAGCCTAAGACGTACAATGCTCCCCCCACCGCGAGATAACTGTACCCCCTGCGGGGCAAAGTACGCATGGGAGATAAGCGCATGAGCGCGCGTCGTGACGAGCGGGCTCATGCGGAGCGCGCCCTTTGCGTTATCTCGCCATCTCGCTGGTAATGCTGAGAACACGCCGATATTTCCCCAGAGATCGGTGTACCAGATTGCCAGTGTTAAGTGGTGTATATAATAGCTTGCCGTTTGAAGGTTGAAGGATGCGTACTTTCGTGGCTGAGCGGTTAGCGCCGTGCGGTGCGGAGCGAGAGGCCCCTCGTTCGATGCCGCGCGTCGGAAACATTTTTCTCAATTATTTTTCTTTGTAGCTTTTATAAATATATAGATACATACACGGGACATGACAGCGACGGCAAAAACCAGCCGAGAGTGTCCATATAATTGCTATCGCAGTAATAGTGCGAGACACCATATCTGTTCCCCAATCGTGTAACACAGGGACAGCATATTAAGTTGAAAAATTCGTGGACACAGGGTCAGGGTGTCTACCAGCCTGGAAAACCTGGAGAAGTCAGGGAATTTGGGCACGTCTAAAAAAGTCAGGGAATAGTCATGGAATGGACAAAGGAAACAACACATCGCCGACCAAAGTAAAAATATATTCTTAAAAAGTCGTTCCGGCTCCCACACGGGAGCCTTGTTCACAATGAAGCATGAGCAGCAAGATCACTTATTTTTACTTGGGTAGGCGCTGCGTTTCCTTTGTCCATGTCTTTCCCCGGCCAGGCGGGTTTCAGCCAAACTCTTGACTTCAATAGTCATGGAATTTCTGAAAAACCTGGCAAGGTCATGGAAACTGACGGCAGCAGTCTGTGCGACCGTCATGAAAATAATCATTACCATTGATCAAAGCTTAAAAAGTTGCTCCTTTGGCAGCAACCAAAGGGAACAGCTAAGCAGAAGTTTAAAAATAAAGTAGCCAGTGCGTAACTATCGCTTCTGCAGATTGCACAGCATATCGCACTTCCCAAGCACATTACTCACGCCGTTAAGTTTGTGCATGTCTGTCTTGGCCACGATCTCAGCTTGGCTTGGCTTGAAGACCTTATGAAGACCTTATGGTTAGGCTAGAAGTGCCATCAGCAGAGGCTTTTCGGGCCATGTCAAGCGTATTCATTGGCGATGCAACGGCAAAGGTCCTCAGCTACACGCTTATTGCTAGTAGCTCGCGTTTCTGTGGTAGAACGGGGCAACTACAGCAAAAAGTCTCAGTTTCTTGAGATTGTGTTACTTAATCTGTGATCACTCTTTAGTATCATGTCCATAGAAGAGTACGTAAACAAAGGGAACATGCCCGCATCAGTGATTTATCTACGGAATCGAGGAAGCTGTTGCTATGGCCAAGGTGCTGCCCCACCGACTGTTGCGGCCTGACAGATTCCTCCGTGGTGCCACATATTCGTCAGTGCTTTAAACGCAACCCCCCAGCTTTCATTGCAGGCATCGGAAGACTTGCGTTGCATCCCGAGCTTCAGAGCCCAGCGAAATAAAATGCACACGTGTGCCCATCATGTGAAAAAAATGAAGTCTCGCAATACGACTCCGTTTTTCGGATGTTGTCATTGTTCGTTGTCTGGGCAAGGTCCACAGAATATGCGAGTAGTAGTTATTCTTTTTTACTGAAAAGTATATTTTAGAGGTGAGGGTATTAATTGCAAATTAGGCGGGGACACAAATTAATAGTAAAGTAAATACGATAATCCAGGTCGGATCAGATCCAATTTAATTAAATCCACATCCTAACCTGCCTGGGATGCAGCCATATTGCTTTTCTTCGTGTGAATCAGTCGCAATGCCTCCTGCGAAGTGTTCATTTACCTCTGATTGGGTGAACGAGGAAATATACGAGCACGCGTTATGGATTAGAGCAGTGCTGAATGACACAATTAAGGCTCAGTGCACAGCATGCCAGAAGACTTTCTCGCCCATCAATATGGGCATCACTGCTGTCTCCAGTCACACTCTGAGCAAGAAATATCTAGCTACTGTGAGCTTGTCACAAATTGCTTCCCTGACAAACATCCGCGCGTTCTTTAGTGCTGGACCCAACTTGTCTTGTTATGTGACTGTGACGAGTGAATGTGTACTGGCTGTGCCAAGCACGAGTGCTGAAAGTGTGCCTGCTAAGCCAGTGGCCATCACACCTGACCGGAAGGCATCTTTAAATGGCTTTCTAGTCTAGAAATGTGTCACAAATGCAGAAATTGTTTGGTGTCTTAATACTATAGCGACCCATGCATCTTCGTTTTTTTGTACCACTCGAGGGTTTGTTTCCAATGCACAGAGTTTTCCAGGTAGACTTATTTCATTTCATTTCATTTATTAATACCCTCAAGGCCAAAGGCATTACAGAGGGTGTGAGTAAAATAAACACAAAGCAAACAAGAAACGCAGCAAACAATTCGTAAAAATATGAGTTGCTTGGCTCCTATTTATATAGTGTTAGCTAATGTTGTTTTGAACAGTTGGTCTTCAATGGCGGCTCCAATCCTGTGATGTGCGCGGAATAAAACTATAACAGTGCTCAGTATGACGGGAATGATTCCAACTTTGTGGGAGTGATCAATGCGAATGGTATTGGTCATGGAATTTGCTTTAAATCATCATGGAAAACCAGGAAAATTCAGGGAATGTGGATAAATTACCTAAGCCTTTCAGACGCCACTTATGAAGAACTGTCTGTAAATGGGTCAAAACAATACAACGATATTTCAAGGCACTCAGTATACTAGTGCAACAAATATATTGTCATAATATTGTCGCCTTGCCCACCACTTCGGGATGGTAATTACGTTGTGTCCCCACTTTACGATGTCCTACTAGAGCGCCAAATAGCTCTCCCTAGCTCCATCATTACGCTCACCAACAACCGTGCGTGGCTTCCTCTCCTGAATTTTGGCTCGTCTCCACAAGCTCTTCCTGAGGGTGTATCTCTCGCTGTGTTGTCTCCTTTGGAAGACTCCGGAGTCTCTGCTCTAAGTTATGAACAACCATCTGAGTTTGCTCGACCTTCGGCTCCAACGATGCCATCTACCGACAAGTTCGCCAAAATGATAGCTCCTGACCTCTCTGCGACCTTCTTACGCTGCGCCCTCCGCCGCATTTTGATGTCCTACGAAGACATCTTTGATTTCGACAATCGCCCGCTCGGTCGAACCAACGTCGTCACTCATTCGATCCACACTGGTGATGACGCTCCGCCCATCCATAGGCGTCCCTATCGTGTGTCGGCGGCAGAACGTCACGTCATACAAACCGAGGTGCACAAAATGCTCTCTAAGGACATTATCGAGCCCTCCTCCAGTCCGTGGGCATCCCCTGTCGTTTTAGTAAAAAAGAAGGACAACACTTGGGGGTTCTGCATAGATTATCGTCATCTGAACAAGATCACGAAAAAGGACGTTTCGCTTCCGCGTATTGATGGCTGTACTGGACTGCTTACACGGTGCCAGTTATTTTTCTTCGATCGATTTACGTTCTGGCTACTGGCAAATAGCAGTCGATGACAGAGATGCGAAGACGGCCTTCGTCACCCCAGATGGCCTGCCAATTCAAAGTGATGCCTTTCGGACTATGTAATGCCCCGGCCACCTTCGAAGCATGATGGACTATCTTCTACGTGGTTTCAAGTGGTCCACATGCCTATGTTACCTCGATGACGTTATTGTTTTTTCACCGACGTTTGACAGCCATCTCCACCGGCTCTCAGCCATCCATGACGTCTTCCGCGTCATTTATGTTCATTTATGTGTGTTATAGTAACTTATTCTGATTAAGTTGTAATTAAATATCTGTTTATCCTGAACTCATTCATGCTCTATTTTGGCATAAATAGAATGAAATCTCGGGCTAGAAATATAGTACAAATTCGTTTTTCGTTATGTCCATTTAGAGCAAAGAAAAAAGTACACTTTTAACATGGCTCGCAGGACGCGACTCATCGAACGACTCATCGAACGGGGTAGTGCCTTCAGCAATGTGATCATTCGCAACAGTACGCTGTGAAATGAAGTTAAATGAAGACAAATTATTATGCATAAGGTTCAATCTATACGAAGCTCAATGTATCTCGCTCTCTCTTAGCCCCTAGTTGATACAAGGAGCAAAAACAAGCCATGTACACAATTGTGTACATAGCGTCTCAAAGGGTTAAATTGTTAGACACCCTGGGGTGTCGCTGGAGCCACTGTTGTCTTGTCTTTTTCGAGGCAGCCTTGAAGACAAGACTGCTTGTCGAAACGTCAGCTTCTGCAATGACACCACAAATTTTTCATCTCCTCCATCTGAACCATATCGGGTGCGCTTGACCCCTTCGTACCAGTTTTATCTTCTAGAAAACTTTTTCTGAATATTTGTAAAACCAGTAGTAAGTGCTCAACCCAAAGCGTTTGGAAGTGAAAGGAGAATGTCACTCACTGCTCATGCCTCTGATCAGCACGATGTATCCATAGTGAGTTCTGGCGACACAGGCAATTTCAAACAGTATGTTTCCATTTGCAACAGTTTGTGTTACTTTTTTATTAGTAGACTGCCGGGTTTGTGGTTATGACTTTTTTTTTTCTTTTTGGAATGACCTTATGGCACCTGTCATTTGCAGAAACTGCATGTGCCATGCTCACCTTGTCACTACTGCTTCACTCCACTAACATACATCTTGTACAGTGCAGTGAAGCCAGCGTGTGGCACTCTTTCGGGCTAAGAACGTGATTAATGGCTGTTGGCCTTGTGTCCTTGATTACATTGAAGCACAGGGTGTGTACAGGTCCTTGAAATCTTTGAAAACCCTTGAATTTTAGAAATGCGTTTTCAAGGCCCTTGAAAGTCATGAAATTCTTTCCCGTCCTTGAAAATCCTTGAATTTACTGAGAAATGCACTCCCAATCGACATTGCGGCCTCCTTAAAGGTCCCCTCACCACCCTGCGTTCAGAGACGAGGGAGTTGTTTCCTCCTTGCCTTCGCTACCCTTCCTACAGGTGATATATCCCCCTCGCCACTTATTTCTTAAAAGCACGTGAACAATGTCAGCACTAAGCACTCGAGCCTGTCAGAATTTTGTGCTGCTTGGCTACACGCTGTTATCGCAGCTTGCACAGTCGGAAACACACAAAATGAAGGGAAATCGGTTGATCGCGCGCGATAGTCATGTAACACTGTCATGATTATCTCGGGAGTGCTTGCAATATAGGATCGGGAGAGAGTGAGACGGGAGACCGTGGTGGCACTGCAAAACCGACTTTATCACATACACAAAGAAAGGACGGAGACAACAAACGCTAAATAATGCACATAACAGAAATCGGCTCAAACCGAAACAGAAACTAGTCAGCAATTGACGCTAAATCCAACTCTACCTCAAGTCGCGTCTGGCCACTATGACTTCTCCGAGCCTATTCTCTAAACATGTCTCGCGCCCTAATCGAACATCTATTGCTCGTATGGTCCGCGCGAAACAAAGGCTCACTCAGTCATGTCGAGGAAGTCCTCGGAGACGTCTCACAGTCGTTGTCGTCGACTCGTGTCCCCGCTGCTCGTCTCCCTCGCTCGTACTCCGGTCGCTGTCGGTGTCTTCGTCGGACTTGACAGGGTTAGGCCTAGTTCCTTGCCACCCGATACAACCGAACCTGGCTCTCTGGGGATTGTCGGTTGAAGGCCTGCCGCCTGGTCGAGAAGTGGAAGCTCTGCTGGTGCATCGGAAACCGCCGTGGTGAGGCTGCTGCAAGTCCGGGGAGCCTCGCTGGTCACCTGCCCAGGTCGAGGGCAGGTGACCCAAGCCTTACGCTGCTGCCATCGGAACCGAGCTACCGCTGCTCGCCGCAAGTGCGACGCTGACCTCTTCCAACTTCTTCCTACGGCGCTCCACCGAACAATGCCGTCCCTTTCCTCCGGGCTTTTCGATCACGGCTCGGGTCGCGTGGCACGCGCCCTTTGCCGTCAAATCACGTGCGCCGACGTGGCAGTGTAGCACACCATCGGGTAACTTTCCATACTTCGCGTACCATCAGCACTCGCATACCTTCGGCACGTGCCTCGTGCACCCCTTACTCATCACAGACACAAGGAAGAACGGATGGGTGGCTGCATGGCAAAGCAGTGCAGGAGACAATTCACATCTGATATTTCGCGTATATGGACCAATCGAGAGCATGTATACTATGCACCTTTTCAAATTTTCACGTCAGGGGGCCGCCATATTGAAAGGCGTGCCTAACGGGCAAGTTTGGCGAAATTGCCATCTTCCATGGGCTGTGCGTACTCAAACCGGTGCATTATCCGTTGTTGTGAGATCCCTTCTAAAGCCTGTGTTCGCTCTGTTTTGTTTGATATCATTGCTGCAACTGACCGATTCATCGCTGTATGAACCGTTCAGCGGCACGCATTTGCACTAGCGACGCAAGTATGAGCTCCGCGTAAGCGAACGGCAGTGCTTCGTCGTCGTTACCGGTAGCAGGAAGCGTAGTACCATCAGCGATTTATGTACAGACGGAGTCACACTTGTCTGGAGCAGGGGAGTGCGTGGTTGGGGACACTCTCGTCTGCAGCGGCTGTCTCATGTTAGCTACAAGCTTCCGTTCATGCTTGAATTATACCGAAAGAACGAATGCAGTATAACTATGTTAGGTATCATTACAACATCGGCATTGGCATATTTTTGCAGAAAACGGCAGCTAAAGCGGCCGGCTGGGCGCTCTAGACAAGTGTGACTCCATCTGTACTTTTTTTTTTATATATATGCAAGATGCAGCATGGGAACGTTGTTCTCGTCCGTTTTCTTGCCGCCAATGCAGTGCCGTGAACATAGGCGTTACGATCGCGACACATGGAAGTTCTTTCGATTTACTGAAGCCACCTACTGAGGTCGCAATTCAGGCGACAACGGAAAGCGATGCAGCGCGCACATATCACACCTACACTCATCGCGCGGTGTGCTGTGCTGCAGACACACGATTATACCTAAAATGTTCCTCCTGCGCTGATTATTCGTGCACCCGTACACGACACAGGGATGGCCCGCTAATCTGTTCTTCGAATACGCACAATTTCCTGCCACGACAGTCACTTTTTATCGGAGAGAGGCGCCCATTACACATACTACATCCAAGCGTACCGAGTGTACACGTATGGCATGCGCAGCCCAAGGCACGATGGCAACACTGAAAACATACCGTCTACCCCTCCAGCTCGCTGGTTCGAGAGTGCTCCTGTGAAAACGTGTATAGACGTCATGGGAATTGTTGTCTGCATCATGAAAGTGTGCAAGAAAGATGAGAAACGCCAGGAGAGAATAATGCGCTCGTTTTTTTTGTGTTTTGAGAGGCTGGTGAGGGCCCCTTTAATGTGGTAGACCGGCTTAAACCTGACAAACTCCCCATTTCAGAAACAGTAATTTGGTGCGAGTGCATATGGTTCCATTTTGAAAACTGCACAAGGAAAAGAAGGTTTCTCTGCATCAAACTACGAACGAACGAAGTGAGAGACGCGTAACGCTGTTTAGGGCTGGCTCCTTCCCAGATGCTGAAGAGGTGAAGCTAGTAAAGCTAAAGTGAGCTAAAGTGCAGACTAGACATGTTTGTTATAATTGTGATATGCATGTATTATCAGTGCAATAAAATTTTTCAACTTTGCATGCCGCTGAGTCCTTGAAAAATCAGTGTTAGGTCCTGCAAAGTCCTTGAATATCCTTGAATTTTTGCTTTGGAAACCTATACGAACCCTGGGAGCAGGATTTCCTATATGGACACCAATAAGAATATTCACAGAAAATTTAGACATGTTCTGCTCCAAACCTGCTCCAAAACACAGTTCCTGCTGCTCCAAATCTGCTCCACAACAGACTTTTTCCTGCTCTGAAAATTGCTTCAAATCCTCAACAGGCTGGACCATCACTGGTATAAGTGAATGTAAACGAGGAGCATTCTGCGTACTGACTGCAAATGATATGTCCAGCTGTGCCCTGTTTCACAATCCTCCAATGAGAGAGCCCTACTCATTGCGTGTGAGAGGTTTGGTAGAGGAAATGGTTTCCTTGATGACTCCCACCAAGCAGCCTCCACCATGGCAGTGGCAGCTTATAAACTGTGATTTGTCTTTCGTAGAAGTTATGAAGCACGAGCCTGTTGCACATATCTGCATGGACTTTCTTGAACTGCAGCACGAATATTCTTGTCCTGAATTTTTCACAGATGCATAGAAGTCTCATGGTGGCGTATCCTACACAGCAGTCAGCCCATCATTTTCGGATGCCGAAGTCCTGCACCCTTGCACAAGCATTTGCACAGCAGAGGCTTACGCGATATTGGCAGCCTTTAAACACATTAGGGGGCCCCCCCCCCTCCCCCCTAGTCACCTAAGGGTGGGGGGGTGCAAAGTCTGCCCCATACATTGACTTAACAGGGAGGGGGGGTGTTGCGATGAACCTTTGACCCCCCTCCCCCCCTGAAGGGGAACCCTGCGCATGCACGCTCATGAGCATTCGTCAGCTGTTACTGAACATCTCGGCTGCGGCGGCGTACACAAAATCCTCGTCACGAAAGTGCTTTCTGCGGACCCGTGAGTTAGCGTTGACGTCTTTTCGCATTTTCGGCTTCACCAGCCAAGTTTCGCGCATTCCTTTGCATATGGGGTAATGAAAACTTACAACGGGATCTGTCGCATACGTCTGGCACTGAAGCATCGAACAGTACACCAACAAGCTGAAGCTGCTTGCAGTCCACCGCGGTGGTGTAGTGTTTAGATACTTGACTGCTGACCCGAAGGTCATGGGTTCGATCCCGGCCGCGGTGGTCGCATTTCGATGGAGGTGAAATGCTGGAGGCCTGTGTACTGTGTGATGCCAATGCGCATTAAATAACACCAGATTGTCGAAATTTCCGGAGCCCTCCACTACGGCATCATCATATTAGGGTTTTGGGACGTAAAACCCCAGCTATTTTATTATTATTATTAGAAGCTGCTTGCACGCAACCTAGCACTGCTTATATGGCGATAATATCTCCAGCTGGCCAAATTAAGCATCACACGCTGAGAATTGAATGCCATGTATTGCGATTACACTCAAAAGTCACGTTCCACAACAACTATGCAGCAAGGCAAGCAGGAGCATCCTATCTAACGTCAAAACGATCGCAGCACCGGCCTCTCCAGTGGAGGCCCTCGTGGCCAATAATGTTGTATTGCTATAGTGCAGCTCAGTTTGAGCATGAAGGAAAAAGTCAAAAACGAGGAAGGGAATGACAAGCAACAGGATGAGTGCTAAACTTCCAACTTTTGTATTTCCAAGACCCTACAGCACACGTGACCAGAGAAGGCAGGTTAAGGCAATATCAAATTAACAAGTCTACGTCATCACTTCACTGAGCACATCTTGACCGTCCAAGAAAATTGAGCTCTTTTCCAGATAAAGCAACAGATGGCGTACTCGCACAAAACTTGACACACGTGTCAACTGATTACGGCTGCGACCCAAAATGACACAATGGTCAAACACTGGAGTGCATCCGCAAGTCTTACAATGCATAGCAAGAAAAATGGCAGAAGAAACCTTGTTTTTTTTCCATTGTAACAATGCTCGTGAAACAATGCAAAAATGACACTACCAAATAATAAACACTAGAAATGAGCACAAGCGTTAAGTGATAAGTTCGTACAATCAATGGCAATAAATTTGGTGGAACAGAAGACAGAGCAGCATTGAACATATGGTGGTTATTTGTAGATACAACATGGTGGGGAAGGTCATTCCAATCCGACGCTGTTCGAGAAAAAAAAAAATATTAAGGCAGCTTCGTCCTAGTGGTGCCAAGCCTGAAGGAAGTGTGGAGCTGGGCAGCCTTCTTTGTTTCTCTTCTGTTTTCTGTCTTTCCTCCTCTCTCTCTCTTTCTTCTTCTCTTTTCCAGTTCTTTCTGTCATTTTTTTTCTCTGTATTTTTTTTTATCTCAATTTTTATTCTTATTTTTTTTTTCCTTTCTTTCTCTTTCCAGCTTGCCTCATTTTTCAATTTTTATATGTGGTTTGTGTTGTTGTGTTTCCCTAGCCATGGTAGTAATGTCTGCACTTAATATCATCATCAAGGCACTCGAAGAACAAGAGGAAGACTTCTTTTTGGCACAACCGCGTGCTCAATATCCCCTTCAGGCGCAGCGTCCACATATATGGACATGACTTGTTCTTGCCAGTTCCTCGGACTAGTGGGAAAGAAAGGGCAAGATACATTGCGCATAGGAATAATTGAACCTTCTGCATAGTCAACGCGTCTTGACTTGACCCTAATGTGCTGCATACGACTGCAGCCGATCACTTTGATGAAGGCACTACGATGTTTGACGGGTCACCGGACGTGCCACGGTCCAGAACTAACTTCTTAAAGGGACCGACAACCAATTTTTATGGGGCCTACTTTTTTTAGCGCGACGGAAAGCTTACCGGTCAGTGAGTCTAATCATGGAATGGTAAAGTGGAAAACGCCGCGAAACATTTCTAATCAAAATTTTTCTATCTGCAGCGAATATGGAGTCGTATACTCACATGCTGCAAACAGTGAGCGCGAGAGCCATTCGTGTTCGAGCGCGCAGGTTTACTGCGCATGCGTGCACTCCGTGCGCATGCGCCGCGGCTCGACTTGGGCCATTGGCGGCGGCGACAGCAGCGCCGCTTCTCACCGTGCAACTCCTTTTACGTCGTAAGTAGCACAGAATTGAGCGGAGATGGATAATAATATACATATTTTAATTTTGAGGACTGGCGCCCACGACAGCATCAGGCTACGCGACTACGTACAGTAAAGTGATCGACTCCATATTCCATAATCCAGCTTCAAGGCTCTTCCGCTAGGCTACGCGACGTGACGGTTTTTGTCACTTTTATGCACGATTTAGAAGTATAAATCCTAGTCACAACGCGAAAAGAATGCTAGAATCTGTCACTATATTTCATGGTCTTGTCATTTCTACTAGGATCTAATCACACGTTCTGGCCTGTTGTCGGTCCCTTTAAGTATTATTTTTCTTTGTTCAAAATGTGTGCATTTTGAGCCTAAGATTACCTACTTTTTGTGTAAAAATCGTACATGAGTGGTTGCAAAAAAATTAATATTTAATCATACGCTAATTAAGATTAATTGGCAAAGCTCACAAAAAACAACATTCTTCATTTTCTTTCTTGGAATGTAATAACGAGTGCCTTAGAATTATGTTGTGCGAAATTTACATATTTCCGGACAGTGCATCATACTGTGCCTGAAGGGGATATGCTACAGTTGGCTATGCTACGTGTTTTTGCCTGCGTTAGTATCACCAGGGCGCTCGAAGAACTAGACGAAGAAGACTTGCGTTAAATCATCATCAAGGTGCTCGAAGAACAAGAGGAAGAAGAGTCCTCTTTGGTGCGAGGTCGTGCTTAACATGCTATATGGCTTTGCATGCGTTACGCCAAGCGACAACAGCATACGACAGCCTGGCTTCCTAAAGTTCTCCGCACTGAAAGGGGACACTAAAGGCAAATAACAGTTTACGTCAGAGTGAAAAAAAAAAAAGATATCAATGTCTGGGAACGTCTAAAACATCAATATTAATCGATAGCAGTGCTCTACTAATCGAGAAATTAAGGTAAATATATGACACCACATGACACCATAATGTGTGACATTTTGAAATGATCCCAATGATGTCAAGAGTCCCGAATACAATTAATCACTAATAATCAAACCACTTGCAATAAAAAAGAACCTTCCATGCATTACAACGCGTAATAAAATGCTGCTTGTCCATTTCTGTTTGATTCATGGAAAAAAGAACCGCTTGGTGTTACCATGGGGAATGGCGCGAGTGGTTCAAAAGTTCCGTTTTCGCCTAGTTTGGCTGGATAGGTGGTGCTATCTAGCAGGGGCCGGTTGAACCAGGCAAGCACAAAATCTTTATTGCAGAAACATTGTGCATTCTACTTCTGGTGAGAATGCCTTGCAGCGGCGTAATTACAAACGAGTTGCCTTTTTAATAATTTTTTTCCTCAAAAACGCTGACAAATACAAACGTGTCCATGACTGTGGTCATGGACACGTTCGTGCGGTAACCCTGCATTCCTACAACGCTTTGCGTATGCCGGGATACTGTAGATGCTAACAATCTCATGATTTTGCCGCAGTGGTGATTCAATCTTATCTAAATTAAATATTGCTTAATTGCATTTATCATCACCATTTAGTGGTTTCACAAAAGTGAAGGTATACGTTTACGTACACACGTAAACGTTTTTGTATGGGGTGATTAAACTTAGCCAAAACATGCGTTCCGGTAACACGGTAAACGCAATCTGGTATTCTGGTAACACGGTAACGTTAAAAAGTAATGTACAAGCTAAAATCCCCTAATGCCGCGTGCGTATGATGTTGCTGGATACCGGAATGGTGTACACCGCTTGAGCTGCAGCAAAGAAACCAACGTCACTTTCCACTGGGTGCCGCAAAACGAACCCCTACGCTCGAAGTGGCCGAGTGCCGTGCCTCTATGCCAGTGTCGCGAGCCAATGTCTCGTTTTCATGTTCACCGATGACATCCATCACGGCAAGATTCAATGGACGTTGTTGCTGCTGTGGCTCCCGCTACTTTCGCTTTGCTGCTACTAGTGTTGGTGGCCGCACAGTAAGGGCGGTCAACATTGTGCAAGGCAACTGCTACATCAGGAGGCCCATTTTCAGGCGGGTAACTTGAAGTGCGGTAACGCCGTGCTGACCGCTAAAGCGTGATTTTATTTCAACATAAGCATTTCCTTGGCACGAAAGTAGCACTGCGAGGTTTCTGGACTGCTATTTCAGCAATCAACATCGACTTACTATTTGCCTTTGGTAATTAGAACTAACAGACAATGATGCCAAGGAAAGTATAGGGGATATTATTTGAAGTACTTGTAATGTAAATGTGAAGAAAGAAAAGTGGACGAAAACATAACTTGCCACCGGCAGGGACCGAACCTGTGACCTTCGAATAATGCGTCCGATGCTCTACCACTGAGCTATGGTGGCGGTCATCCCCCCCGTCCACTTTATAGGGTTTATATGTGCAGTTAAACTTGGGAGTGTTAGTCAGTGCCGCCTGTTGCCGTTACGGCGAGTGTGGAACACTCTTTTTGCCTGTAGGCGTCACATAGCACATGATCTTATTACAAGCAGGCAGCTGACTAATAATCCCTCGCATACTACCTCAAGGCACCAAGTCTGCCAGAACGAGACCCTTGCTCTGAAAGAAGGAAAGAAGTGTAAATTTAAGGGCTCGTTTACTTTCTTAGACACAATTTTAATTAGAACTAACAGACAATGATGCCAAGGAAAGTATAGGGGATATTATTTGAAGTACTTGTAATGTAAATGTGAAGAAAGAAAAGTGGACGAAAACATAACTTGCCACCGGCAGGGAGCGAACCTGTGACCTTCGAATAATGCGTCCGATGCTCTACCACTGAGCTATGGTGGCGGTCATCCCCCCCGTCCACTTTATAGGGTTTATATGTGCATTTAAACTTGGGAGCATTAGTCAGCGCCGCCTGTTGCCGTTACGGCGAGTGTGGAACACTCTTTTTGCCTGTAGGTGTCGCGTAGCACGTGATCTTATTACGAGCAGGCAGCTGACTAATAATCCCTCGCATTCCACTTCAAGGCACCAAGTCTGCCAGAACGAGACCCTTGCTATGAAAGAAGGAAAGAAGTGTACATTTAAGAGCTCGTTTACTTTCTAAGACACAATTTTAATTAGAACTATAAAGTCGGGGGGGATGACCGCCCTATAAACTTTATAGGGCGGTCATCCCCCTGTCCCTATAAAGTGGACGGGGGGGATGACCGCCACCGTAGCTCAGTAGTAGAACATCAGACGCGTTATTCGAAGGTCGCAGGTTCGGTCCCTGCCGGTGGCAAGTTATCTTTTCGTCCACTTTTCTTTCTACACATTTACATTACAAGTCCTTCAAATAATATCCCCTATACTTTCCTTGGCATCATTGTCTGTTAGTTCTAATTAAAATTGTGTCTAAGAAAGTAAACGAGCCCTTAAATTTACACCTATTTGCCTTTGGTGTCCCTTTAAAATGAAGCACAGAAGGCGGTTGTGTGTGAACATGGTTTTGCAACCTGTAGCGGATGACCAGTGTGTTGCGATATTCTTGCGGGTGGGGTGATGTATGGCATCTGGTTAAGTGAACTGTAGAAGAAAAAAAAGACCAAGGCGGGCTGTCGTACAACGGCGCAAGGGTGACTAATTCGGAAACGGTGCAAGAGTGACTTTGTCGCCATATTGCTTATACTGCCAGCCGTATACTTGTTCATATGTCTCCAAGTTCGTTTTCTGAACTGTCAGAGCTCTTCTCTTATAAATACCGGATTTTCACATCTGCTGTTTTTCACGTTCCTTATAGTCTCTTTTTGAATCTAATTTTCAAGCCGATGTTCAAAGTCACCACTGACTTCAGCAGCACTATACGTCTGCATGTTGTACAGTGAAGCATGTACCTTATTATTGTTACACTTCGCTGTATTTAGGCATACGGTACAATGTAGAGTAATAAAAATGTGTAGGGTAAATTAGGGTAATTTTGACCATGATGCAGGGTATTTTCCAGAAATTGCCTGGCAACACTGCTCAGTACTCGCTTCAATGCACCATATACGCACCGGAACAGCATGCCGTAGTATGCTGGGTGCCAGGGCACCATGACATAGAAGGAAACGTGGTGGCAGACCATCCACTCAAGCACGGCCAACTCATCTGTGGTTGTCCCTGCGATGTACCTCAGGAAGAAGGCTTACGGGCAATGCTTGTGGGAGATTGAAACACACAATAGAATGCATGTTATCAAGCCGTATCTTGGTGACTAAGTCATGCCATACAGAGGTAACATCTTGTAGATTCAGGATTGGGCACACCCACATGTATACCTTTTGCGAATAAACAGACTCTCCGGCCACGTTTAGTCTATAGTTTTTAATATTAAAAACTGGCCCTTTGTTTCGAGACCCATTTGGTCTCTTCTTCAGGGGGTGACTGTCTGGCTGGCTGTGAAACTAGCGACTTTTCTTAGTGGTTGTCCCCCCTCTCCACCATCATTCTCCCCGTCGTTCTTGTTGCTGCGTGGTTTTCTCCATTGGTTCCGGAGACCGTCCATGTATATACACACTCCGCAGGGTCCCAGTTGAGCGGTTAATATTTCTTGGTGTCATTTGGTTATGCCAAGACTCGAAGAATTTCCTTTTCATGCGACTACCTTTCGTTTCGATGACTCAGGCGGCGTTGAAGTTGATGCGATTGTCCATCTCGCTGTGTTCTGTGAGAGGGTTTCATACAGCATTGAAGCTACGTACATCGTTTCGGTGTTTCCGTATCTTTCCGAAAATTTTTTGTCTCGGCGGAGTAAGTGGCGTGGCAATCAGTGCATGGAACTTCGTAGACTAGCCCGGAATCTTTCTTTTGGCAGCCAGTCTTTTGGCCGTGGCAAGAGTCGCCCAATAGACCTTTTTCAAGCAATCCCGGAATTCCCCGCGGGCGCGCGGAGCACTATGGGAAAAGTGTGTACGCCGAGTGAGCCGGCTGGCCAGCTGTGCCATCGCTTGCTGCTCTTTGCGCCGTGGGAGCACTAAACAAAATGAATACGTTGCCGCTTATTGACTGTTATTAAATCCTAAATACTACACATGTCCGAACGCTGCTGCATGTATCTCTACGCATGCAATGATGAAATATGAAAGGAATAACTGGTCAGTCAGCTTACGAGTGAATGTATGTCGGATGGAGCAGTTAAGCGGCATTCAAGTTATCGCGTGCCGATACATGTAGTCAAAACGTACTATTGTGAGCTATATGAAGTGGAACACACATATGTATACAGATTATTACTTGATTTAAATTGGCAAGTCGCGCGCTGTACAAAGAAGTGAACACATTCTAGACGTGTTTAATGAAGAAGGGATGGGTCTAAAATTCACTTGTCCAGTGCCTTGCTCTAACAGTTGGCTATTTCTTGGTACATGCTTTTTTTTTTAAGTTTCACCGCGAAGCATGTTTGCAGGTATTGTTAATCGAAACTGGTGTTTCATTTCATGTCGGCGCATTCGAATATTGTTTAACGAGGAAATGTGATGTGATGCTTACGTGCGCGGGCCAGTCGATAAAAGCTTGTGCACAGAAGCTGAGCAGTATATTTTCCAGCTGCAAATTGCTCACTTCAAGGAAGCGGTGTATCCTGTGTATCATCGCATCGGTTTGCGAAAAGCTCATTTGCACTTCAAAGAAAGATAAATAAGGATGTCCTCCACCCGTGAATAATGAAGAAACTAGAATTTTTGCCGTTATTCCATGTATTCATAAGAAGCCGCACAGCCTCAAAAATGCAGGAAAGCGATATGGGGAGAGGGTTGTGTTTTCCATAACAAATACACTTAGTCGCACTTGCTCTTTAGTGCACAAAAGGTCGCAGGGGTCTGCAGTGGGCAAAGAAAAATGTGGCAAGATGCTTCCAAATTGTTTCTTTTTTTTTTTTTTCAAGTTTTGTGTAGGAGTTGTTAACCTAATTCCTGTTTCATGTGCTCGCGCATACATAGGCCAGGCGTACTGGTCAGTGTATTAACACGTGCTTCAGAGTGCTTCGAAATTCATTGATTGGAGCCGTTTTTTCATCTCGTCTCGCGTTATCAGTGATGCAAATCTAATACAGTCTTCGAAAGGACAGTAATTTCGTATCGTCATCCTAATCGGACCATGCGAGCAATCTCGGCGACCTATCACATCATAAAGAATGCAGGACTTTGTGTAAATCAACCGTCTCTATCGTTGCAAGACAAGGAATTCAACTTTATTAATCGACTGTTGGCACGCTCCTTGGTTGTTTCATTTTTTTGTGTGTCTCTGTGACATGCGCGATGCACCTCCATTTTTATATATGTTTTTTTTCACACGTGCGATAACTGTCGTGAGTGAGCGCTTGTGGTGGGTCTATTGCTTTCCCTGCCCTGCTTCTTTCTCTCTGCGGTCTAAGTTTTACTCCAAGTTGTAGTTATGGTGCCAATGAATGTTGCTGGCGCTTGTCGTTGTCTACAGTGAATTGATCTTATTTTACTAAACGCCGACTATACTTTCAAGCGTATACTCTTTAAATATCAGAGCCCCTCGATGAACGTTGGTTCCAAACGCATGCGCGAATTATAGACTGCTCCTGGACTTCATAGGCAACCGAGTTATATCTTTTTTAAATTTCATTTATGCCGTAAGGCGTACTGGTGCAAAAAAATAATAATAATAAAAGGTGATGCTTCTGAGCCGCTCAGCTGATGCAACATTGGGACAGATGGAAATCGCAGAGTAGAAGAGAAGTCGTCGCAGCTGTTCCTGGTTGAATTAGGCTGCAATGAGTTGCACCATGCCAAATGCACTCTATCTGAAAAGCGCATTGGCACTGCACAAGCAGGACGCTAAAGCATGAGGCCTGCGCGCTCGTCGCGGTGGCTGCTGCGGCATACACATTTTTCCCATGAGCGCTTTCGCGCCCATTGGGGCCGCTCGTGTGCTTGAAAAAGGTCTATTGTTGATGCGGGTTTGTGTGCCACCCGGATGCCCTCCTTCCCCTACACCCTCGCCAGTTGATCGCTGATTCCCGGAATGTATGGGACCATGTCGTGGTAGGGTTGTTTGTGGGAGGCTTTATTGTTAGTGCCACTCTTTGCAGAAGAGGGCATGCGGGAGGAATTTCCCCGGTCGTCACGTCGTTGGTATACTCGGCGAATAAAGCCCTTCGTGTACCCATTGTTCAGGCGGTCGGTAGTGATCGCTGCTTCTTCTTTTGTTCGTTTTTCTTTGAAGCTGCAGATGGCCTTTGTGCGGTTCAAGAGCGTCGTGACAACAGATGCCTTGTGGGCGACTCTTGCCGTGGCCAAAAGAAAGATTCCCCTGGCTAGTCTACGAAGTTCCATGCAGTGATTGCCGTTCCACTTGCATCGGCGAGGTAAAAAGCTGTCTGTAAAGGATACGGCAACACCAAAATGACGTACGTAGCTTCAACACTGCACGAAACGCTCTGTCACGAATTATCTCGGG
The DNA here is from genome assembly GCA_030522465.1 of Rhipicephalus appendiculatus. Classification (NCBI taxonomy): domain Eukaryota; kingdom Metazoa; phylum Arthropoda; class Arachnida; order Ixodida; family Ixodidae; genus Rhipicephalus; species Rhipicephalus appendiculatus. Next base: position 117,185 of record JALIZH010014269.1, on the reverse strand, counting down.
AGCGCTTGCAAGGGATCGGAATGAGAGAGACGGGAGACCGTGGTGGCACGGCAAACAGACTTTATCACACGCACAAAGAAAGGACGGAGACAATAAACGCTAAAAAAATGCACACAACAGAAATCGGCAACAAACCGAAACAGAAACTAGTCGGCCATTGACGTTAAAACCAACTCTACTTCAAGTCGCGTCTGGCCACTATGACTCTACACATGTCTCGCGCCCTAATCGAACGTCTATTGCTCGTATGGTCCGCGCGAAACAAAGTCAGACAAAGGCTCACTCAGTCACGTCGAGGAAGTCCTCGGAGACGTCTCACAGTCGTCGTCGTCGACTCGTGTCCCCGCTGCTCGTCTCCCTCGCTTGTACTCCGGTCGCCGTCGGTGTCTTCATCGGGCTTGCCAAGGTTAGGCCTCGTTCCTTGCCACCCGATCCAACCGAACCTGGCTCTCTGGGGATTGTCGGTTGAATGCCTGCCGTCTGGTCAAGAAGTGGAACCGCTGCTGGTACGCCGGAAACCGCCGTGGTGAGGCTGCTGCAAGCCAGGGGAGCCTCGCTGGTCGCTTGCCCAAGTCGAGGACTGCTTCCCGCCTCACGCTGTTGCCATCGGAACCGAGCTACTGCTGCTCGCTGCAAGTGCGACGCTGACCTCTTCCAACTCCTTCCTACGGCGCTCCACCGAACAATGCCGTTCCTTTTCTCTCGGCTCTTCGACCACGGCTCGGGTCGCGTGCCACGCGCCCTTCGTCGACCAATCGCGTGCGTGGACGTGGCAGTGTAGCACACCATCGGGTAACTTTCCACCCGCCGCGTACCATCACCACCCGCATACCTTCGGCACGTGCCTCGTGCGCCCCTTACTCATCACACGCTCTCGCAGAACACAGCGAGAAGATGGACCATTGCATCAACTTCTACGCTGCCCGGGTCATCGGGAAGGAAGGTAGCCGCATGAAAAGGCAATTCTTTTGAGTCTTGGCAGATCCAAGTGACACCTGGAAATATTAACCGCTCAACTGGGACCCTGCCGAGTGTGGATGTACACGGTCTCCGGAACCAATGGAGAAAACCACGCAGCAAGAAGAATGACGTGAAGAACATTGGTGGAGAGGGAGAAAACAACTAAGAAAAGTCACTATCTTCGGAGCCGGCTGGACAGTCACCCCCCGAAGAAGAGACCGAATGGGTCTTGAAACGTAGGGCCAGTTTTTAATTTTTATATTCAAAACTATAGACTAAACGTGGCTGGAGAGTGTTTATTTGTATAATGTTACCTAGCCAGACAGATCTCTGTCAAATAAGTTTACGTTTAAATGTATACCTTTTGTCTGGTGCCGATCCACCCCTACGCGAGAAATGTGGGGAGCCACTTACCGTGCTTTATATCCTGCTGGAATGCCCCTGCTAGAAGCTAATAGGAGAAATGATTTTCTCCACTCCATGTTCATTGGCAGAGAACTGCTTTTCAATATCAATCAATAGTTTTCGTATCATATATCCAGGTGAACCGTAGAGTGACCTCTTAATAGAGGCTGTCGCTGCAGTAGTCATTTCAATAGAATGCACATGCCTCCCATTCCTAGCCGTCAAGGGCCATGATGAGGCATTAGTGCCAGGTACATGTGATATCATTCTCTGGAGAAGTGGCGAAAGGCGGGCTAGTTGGTACACAACTTAAGACTTGAAAAACAGCGCAAAGACAGGACGAAGGAAAGTGACACAGGGACGGGCGCTGACTGCAAACTGAAATTTTGAAATGCGAAGCATTTCTTAGTGAACTTCGGCGACTTTGAGCGTATCTATCTCTCTAGCTATCTATCTAGCCGCCTACGACTTTGTGCTCTCCTGGCCGTATCGTTAGTGGGATTTATACCAAATTTGGTATGGCATAATATGACCGTATGACGAACGTAAATCGCTCGTCATATCATGAAAATCATGACTAACTTGTCATGAAAAGTATGATTTCCATGCCACGCTCATGGCGCGCTCGCGGCCGTTTCGTGAACTTGATATACACCAAATTTGGGATTGAGTGACGTGACTGTATGACGAACATAAATGACAGGTGGTAATATGCAAATAATGACGTGCATGTCATGAACAACATGATTTACATGCCCATACCTGCCAAGTCTCCCGGATTTTCCGGGAGACTCCTGGATTTCGACTATTTCTTACGTTTGTACGGTTGTCATGAAAATTCCCGGAAATCGAAATTTCTGTGTGTGATCTGGCCGCATTGACAAAAATCCAGCCCAATCTGATCCAGGCTTTTTGCGAACCCATCGCATTTTATTGTAAATGAATTTAGGAGGCGTTCATGTAAACGTACAATAGAATCTCGGTGATGCGAAACCGGCAGATACGAAATCGTGAAATTCCCCAGCCAAATTTCACCGTGTCTATTGGGCCAAAATTCGGATGTTCCGAACACTTTTACTCATCGCGGCGGGTGATACGAACTTTATTACTGAAACTGTCGAGTGAAGGCCGAGACCAGCGCGCTGGAAGCTTCAGAAGTATGCGCGCGGCCAGCACATGCACTGTCAGAACTGTGGTTATCGTTTGCCACAACCGCTGTGGACGAAACTGCAGTCGCTCTTGACCCGATCCTGTATGGGGACGACGGAACTGACAGAACCGCGAAAGTGCACGTGCATCCAACCATCCAACGCTCGACCAGACAAAGCGATGCTGCTCTCCGCAAATGCTGCGGACAAAACCGCGGTAGATGCGATCATAGATAGCAAAAACGACGTAGGTAGTTTTGAAGGCACGCGCGCGCTGGCTGCGCGTGGATTGAAAACGGAACTGCCGTGTGGCACAAACCGCCGTGCACGAAAGCGCGGTCAATGCGACGCGATCGTCGATAGCGACTATGAGCTCCGAAGGCACGCGGCAAACGCAGCGGTAGATTAAGGCAATAAATACGTAAAAATGGCCAGATGCGTTTCGACGTTCCTGTCGATCTTCGCTTATGACAATGGTGGAGTGGCCTTTGGCACTTAGATTTCAGTTGGCCTCAAGCGAAGCTTTGACCCGCGCTTTCACGCGGCAGCCAGCTGCGCTGTCCATTATTGGTCTGTTCACGTGTGTCCCAGAAAGCAGTGGTCCCACTCTTGCGCCAAATGCGCCAAACTGCGCCAAACGAGATTTGCTGGGCCATCCTGATAAAAAAAGCACAATTTTGCGCCTAAATGCGCCAAAATGCGCCATAACGTTGCCTCCGAGACTGCTCGGGCGGCCCGATCTCTGAGGTCATGGCAGAAATTAGTGACAGCGCGTAATGCGTGCGGCAGTAGTGGCCTGCAAACGGGCGTGACGTGTTTGACGAAGCGGCTTAATAAACTGTGATCGCCGTAATCGAAATTTGAATTTGCTTCTCGAGACGTTTTCAAACCGCGCGGCCCATGTGCCTGCTTTCCGTAGTGTGCTGGTGGTCCGTAGTGCGCATCCATGAAGGAGAGAAGAGCTCAGGAAGGAGCGCGCGTAGCGTCCACAAGTCAGCCTCCTCCGAAATATCTCCATGCGCGAAGCAGCTACGGGATCGCTTTAATAGAAAACTGCTGTCGCCAGTAAGACGGCAAGTTGGGCGAGTTGGTTGGGATTCATCGTGAACTTGATTAACAGTGCAACAACCAAGTTGCGCTGTTAACGAAGTTCATTCTGTCGCCATCTAGTGACTAAGTACGGCACGAAGGCGCTTGCTATTGCGCTCTTTATTCTTAGCACCGTGAGTTGTGGCGGCCAGGGACTCATTAAGGCTGGCCTTGCTCAGAACATCAGCAACATTGAGTCTGGCCAGGTCCTGCTCCTCGCGACAACTTTCTGTGGCAGCACAGCCAAAGCTACGAAGCCGAATCACGCACTTTTTTACTACGAGTCCGCGAACGCTAACTTTTATATACTACGTAGCATAAAAGAAAACATAAAAACAAAAGATGTAGTTATTATTTTCAAGATTGTTCGCATTGTTATCAAGAAAGCTTATTCCGTGCGGGAGTTTCGTTTTTTGCTGTTTCTAGTTTTCTGGTTTTCTGGTGTCATTTCACCTTTTTCCTGCCCCGGTAAACAACGATGACATCGTCCGGTTGCAGAAAGTTCACATCGTGGAATCGTGGCTTGTGAGCGAGGATGAGTGCGTGTTCGCTGGTGATCTGTATTCATCGAGCGGAAAGAAAAGAAAACAGCTGTGCGTTGTCAAATGTCTTGTTCCCCGCATATGCTATCACGGAGAAACTAGTTGTGTGCGAGTGATACCGTCAGCGCAAGTGGGTCTCTCATCGCGATAGCCACCTTGAAAGTAACACGGCGACCTGTCAGTCTTCAGCAAGACCAGCTGCTTGAAAGCAAAATTGCGTCCCGTACATGGTCGGCATTTCGGTTGCCTGATATTGCTGATACAATCACGCTTAAGATCGCGTACTGTAACACCGTACCTGTTGGCGTCTACGGCGGGAGCGGTTCTTGGCGCTTTGCGATGACAGCGATGTTCGAGGATAAAATCACCAGTGCAAAGCTTTGCCTTGGGCAACAGGCGCGTTCATGTCTATTATGCGGCTAACTGGCGTAGTAATAGTAACGCATGTGCAGAAGCTCCGCCCACGTAGCTTTGGCTGTGCTGCTACAGCAAGTTGTCTCGAGGTATAGCTTGTCTGAAAATATGGCGAAGTTAGCAGCTGTGAACATAAAACTTCAAAAGATATCAGAGGCCATGGTCTCAGCAGCTCCTCAACTATTTTTTGAAAGAAAAGTGCAGGGCATTTTTGACCAGATTGGTTGTTCTCATTTCAGCTGAAGTATACTAATTTAGTTATCACCTTTCGTTTTTAGAGGCATAGCAGTATTGTTTTAGAGCATTTCAGGTTTATTTGAAATGATGTTTGTTAATCTAAGTGTTCGAAATCTCATAAAGTCGTTGGCAGTTTGCGTGCAGTTGCTCCAAAGTGCTCGAAATTCATATTTAGGTGCTCCAAAACTGCTCCAAAACTTAAATTTTCCTGCTCCAAAAATTGCTCCAAATCTCAGTTCGTGAGTGGCACCACTAAGAAAGACATACGCGAGCTCTTTTGACAGATATAGATGTTTTGTGCGTATATCGTGGCCTGAAATCCGATTTTGCTAGTTCCTTTATGATACGGAATTTCGGGAGATACGAATATTTTCGCTCCCACTTTGAGATTCGCACCTTCTACTGTAGTTGGGAAACCCTACCCTCGTTGTGTGTTCGGCCACTACAAGCCGTTATAATACTGCAACATAGATGTTTTATGCTTGCGGGGTTGGTCAGTACCTCCCCCCCCCCCCCCCCCCCCTTTGTTTGTCGCATGTTTATTTTTTTTTTTCTGAAAAAAAAGGGAAGGTAAATCGGTGCGACCCCCCCCCCCCCCTGTTGCGGAAATGTCCCGGATTCAGAATCATGGAACTTGGCAGGTATGCATGCCACGCTCATGGCGCGCTCGCGGCTGTTTCGATAGCTCGATATACAGCAAATTTGGTATTTTGTGACGGGACTGTATGACGAACATGAATGACCAGTGGTAATATGGAAATCATGACTTGTCATGTGCGACATGACTTGCATGCCACGCTCATGGAGCGCTCGCGGCCATTTCGTTAGCTTGATATACACCAAACTTGGTATTGAGTGACGTGACTGTATGATGAACATAAATGACAAGTGGTAATATGGAAATCATGACTTGTCATGTGCGACATGACTTGCATGTCACGCTCGCGCGCGCTCGCGGTCATTTCGTTAGCTTGATATACACCAAATTTGGTATTGAGTGACATGACTGTATAACGAACATAAGTGGCAGGTGGTAACATGAAAATCTTGGCATGCATGACATCTACAACGCCATTTACATGCCATGCTCATGTTGCGCTTGCGTCCAGTTCGCTAGCTTGATATACACCAAAATTGGTATTGCACGACGTGACTGTATGACGAACATAAATGACAGGTCCTAACATGTAAAACATGACATGCAAATTATGTAAAGCATGATCTGCTCCTTCCTGGCTGCTTCGCATTACATCGATTCCCACAATGCGCGGGATCTGCCGGCTTTTTTTTTTATTGATGAAACCAAGAATACGTAGATGGATGAAAGAGTGAAAAAAATACGATAAGGTTACAAGATTTTCTGTCACGTGCCTGACGTCAAATAGCTGATATCTTTTTCTAACAATTCGAGTGACGGAACGCTCATACATCGATCACCCCCTTTGGTGGATGACTAAGGCCTCAAATATCTCCCACGCGCCTTTGACGATAGCGTTTTAGGATGGTGACGTCAGACAAACTGGGGGGTGCACCCATGCCTGGCACAATGAGTGGCTAAATTACTACCGATACCAGTTCTTAATGAATTGGCATGTTCGCGAAGCCTATCATTGATGTACCGCCCAGTCTGTCCCACGTACACACTGCCGCAGGAGCACGGAATCTCATACAGAACCCATGTCACGCACTCGAATGGCTTGGCGTGCCTCTTCGAACAGCTCGCTCTGCTTCCCTCCCTTTCGTTGACACGGCGGCACATGTCGCCCAGCTTGAAAGGTGCCGAAAACACGACACGAACACGGGCACATCCAGCCGCCTTCTTGACTCGATGTGAAACTCCATGTACGTAGGGAATCACTGCCACATCGCGGTTCGGCTCTCGTTGCTCTCAAGTGCGACGCCCCTGTACCTCCGTCAGTAGCACCTCAGCCAACGACACAAGCAACTGTCGTGGAAATCCTGCGGCAGTCGTTCGAGAAACTAGGGTGCACCAAATGTGCGCAGGAGCGGAATAAAGCATTCCTCATGGCGGACAGTGCAATGCCACTTTTCACAGACTTCGAGTGTGCGGAGCTGAATGGTGGAAAACTCTTCTTTGATCGGGGCAAATATTCCCAGCAGACATAATCGTGTTGAAAGTGCAGGACCAAGTCCAGATACCTAATACTGTTGTCGGAGCACAAATCGCTGGTGAGCTTGAAAAACCTCAGAGTGCGTTCGAAGGTCCCGATGATGCTTTGGGCTTTCTCCCCATCTGCCCCGGTGTGGACGTAAAAAGAATAAGAAAGTCATCCACATACCGGAACACACGAACCACCCCAGAACTATCCATGTGTTCAGACAGTTCACGGTCACACCGGGTCAACTGAAGGTCGCTGAGATCCGGTGCTAGGCAGGAGCCGATACACACTCCTGCCTTTTGCACGTAGTGGGTGCCGTCGTACGCTATGAGGGAGGAACACAAATAGAAGTGCAGCAGCAGCTCGAGAAACGCACTCGTGTTTGTGCCACATGAGTTCTGGAAATGTACTTCACCGAGTTCATCGATGGCCTCCTGAACGGCAGCCAGAAGTTCCTTGTGGGGAAGGGAATAATAGAGGTCCTTCACATCCACGGGCAGGGCGAGCACATCACTCTGGCTCAGACGTTCTAAGAACTGGGATACTTCCGCTGGACTTCTGACCAGGAAAGGGTCTCTAACTGGTAGTGCCGAAAGGGACGATTGCAGGTAGGTTCCCAACTGTCGCTGCCACATTCCCCTCTCTGAGACAATGGCTCGGAAAGGGCACGCTTCTTTATGTGTCTTCTCCGAGAAAAAGATGCTCAAGGTCAAACCCTCCGCTTTTTGACTGCGCCAGCCACGCAGGCTAGACCAGCTCTCTCTAACATCTTCAGCGCTTCTATTTTTAGGTGAGAGGGTCGTTCCTCGGCTTTGCGAAAGCTTTCTTCTATGGCCCTTGCTGATTTGTCTTCATAGCTTCCACAGGTGAACACCACGAATCTGCCCTCCTTATCAGACAAGACCAAACGGTCATTCCTCTGATGCAACATGGTGATAGCTTCACCTGGTTTTACACGGGTGTTGGCCTTCACGCTTGGCGGTAGGCTGTCAACCATTTCAAGGATGCATCTGTCAGCTTCCGGGGCTTTTGCCTTGGCTGCTGTGTTTCGCACGAGACTTAGAAGGTCAATCCCGCCCATCCTCGGTTGGACGCAGTACTTAGGTCCCAGCTTCAGTACGTCCTGTACCTGCTGCGGTACATTTGCATCACCTGCAACTGGCCGCTGTGGGTTCCGGGGGCGTTCCTTTCTCGCAAGGTGCGACAAGGTTGCTCCCCATCAGAATTCACTGACCTGCGAAACCATCTGTAGCTCACAGAAGAACCGCTGGTGCCCTGGGGGGGCTCGCATGGGCACAGGCTAGGAACAAGCAATCCTTCAGGATCCTGATCTGTCGCCAAGCCTCGGCCCTGAAGATGCGGCACAGCTTTAAACCATTGGCACGGGAATTAGCGAACGGTCCCAATGAGGACGCGAGATATGGCGGTACAGTAGAGGTCCTGATGGAGTATCCAAAAAGTTTTGCTGTGCAATTGGCTATGATGAGATGCTTAACACAAAAAGAGGGTTCCCGGAGGAGGAGATGAGCAAAAGCGCCCGGACTGTGAGTTATAAACTGGAAAAGTGGCGAGAGGCGGGCTATTTGGTACATAACTTAAGACTTGAAAAACAGTGCAAAGACAGGACGAAGGAAAGTGACGCAGGGACGGGCGCTGACTGCCAACTGAAATTTTTATTGACGAACCCAAGAATAAGTAGATAGATGAGAGTGAAAAAAATACGATAAGGTTACAAGATTTTCTGTCGGGTGCATGACGTCAAATAGCTGATTTCTTTTTCTAACAATTCGAGTGACGGAACGCTTATACATCGATCACCCCTTTGGTGGATGACTAAGGCCTCAAATATCTCCCGCACACGCCTTTGACGATAGCGTTTTAGGATGGCGACTCGAGCTGCTGCACTTCTATTTGCGCTCCTCCCTCATAGCGTACGACGGCACCCACTACGTGCAAAAGGCAGGAGTGTGTATCGGCTCCTGCCTGGCCCCGGTTCTCAGTGACCTTCAGTTGGCCCGGTGTGACCGTGAATTGTCTGAACACATGGATGGTTCGGGGGTGGTTCGTGTGTTCCGGTAAGTGGATGACTTTCTTATTCTTTTTACATCCACACCGGGGGAGAAAGCCCAGAGCATCATCGGGACCTTCGAGCGCACTCTGAGCTCTTTCAAGCTCACCAGCGAATTGTGCTCCGACAACAGTATTAGGTTTCTGGACTTGGTCCTGCACTTTCAACACGACCATGTCTGCTGGGAATATTCGCCCCGATCAAAGAAGAGTTTTCTACCGTTCAGCTTCGCACACTCGAAGTCTGTGAAAAGAGGTGTTGCACTGTCCGCCATGAGGAATGCCATATTCCGCTCCTGCAGGCCCGAGGCATGATGCGAGTTTGGCGTCCGGGCCATGAGGTGTCGCTACCATCGAAACGATTGCAGCGAACCTGGTATCGGCGGCACTTGAGGTCCCCATTAAGCCTAATAAAAATAAAATGACGTGGCCCCAGTGGTACACAACAGTAAAGAAAAACGTGTTTCTGAGCTAAACTGCAACCAGCTACAATTATTCCAAGGTCCAGTTCTGAAGCGAAGTTTTGTGAACGTGACTGTGCACGTGACGCGGCTTCGTTGGGTACAGCCGCCGTGACGCACGCACGCATGCGCAGCGTACCAGCAACGTGCAAGCGCGCGGTATTAGAAACATGAACTCCGTCGCAGCAGCCAGGAGCAGCGATGGCGCACGTTTATTGCTGCGCGAAGTGGTGCGACTCGTCAGGAAAGAAAGGTGGCGAACGCTTCTTCAGCATCCCTGCCGACCACAGGTATTTATGCATTCACTATTTTATATAATTGCCTGAGGAGGCGACCTTCTAATTTTATTGTCGTTGACCGCTATGATTTGAAACGGCTGGATATGAACAAGGGATTTCTTTCGATAGCGTTCGCTGCAGTGGCTTTCGTTTTGAGAAATGGTTTTGATAATGAGTTAAAATTAGTGGGTGGGCTGCAGTTTGAGGCCCGACGCGACGTCAGCTCTCAAAAGCGGGGCTGTTCACTCGTTTTTGTTGCTTACGTTGGTATGTACATGCCTCGCTGCCTGTCGTTATTTTACGAATCTTGATGAAAGCTAACCACTCGAGGTTTGCGCGCCTCAGGGCCTGTTTGTTACGTGTTGCTTTAACTTAAGCGCGCTAGCAACATTACACTTGTGCTCACTGCAGATGGCTTTTCTTTAATTTTAGGTGCTTTAATGCTTGCATATACATTACGTTCGTGTAGTTGATGGGTGGCGTTCACAGCCGACGAATGTATCGCTCGCAAAGTTATCGCGGAGGCGCAAATAGCTTAGCTTGGGGCTCTGCCCCCAGAGTCGAATGCGCACCGTGTTGCACAAAGAAGAACCGCCGCATTCCTCATGTGTGTCTGTTTATATACCGTCCGCCTGCTCGGAGTTTTGTCGGCGTAAATTGCCCTGCTCGCTCCTTCCCTTCGGCGCTCCTTGCCGCGCTGCTCGACGGAAGGCCCTGTAACGTGATGCCCATCTGCCCTTCTGTTGCTTGCTCTCGGGAAGCTCCCAGAAACAGTTTCGCCTATGTCTCTGATACTCCCGCGTGCTGCTTCCAACGGGCGAAGGCGGGGCCAAGGTCGGTTTTGGTTGTTCGTGATAACGCGAACAAAAGTTAAAGAAAGATGATTTGGCTCGCTTACCAGCGCACAGCAATGACTGCGCCTGAGCACCACGTTTTCAGGACACTCAGATTATGGGCTGAAGCCAGGATCAGTATAGCACATATTAAAAGAAAGGTGTATACTGTGCTAGTGATGCATCCGTTAAACAGTTTTAATATATCTATATATTTTGCCGAGTGTCTGTCCTGTTAGGCTGATGAGTGGATCTGTTAAGTTCTGCGCATGTCACAATTGTATATAAATTGCTACGTGTTGCTGCGATTAAACAAGTTAAAGTGAAAGTTTACTGCCCACGCTGTCGTTCTTTTCACTGCCCTCTTTTTTTTTTTTTTTTTTTTTTTTTTTTTTTTTTTTTTTTTTTTTTTGTTAGTGGTGCTGAAAACACTGAGTAGTATTTCTTGGGCAGTCGCTCCACAAATCTGTTGTTCAGTATTCACACGTGCAATGCGAAGCAAGTTTAGCAAATTACCTGCTTGCAAGCCTCTTATAGTGTATTTATTCATTTTTCAATAGCTCCTTGGCCTAGCACACCCACAGAAGTGCCCACACCAGCGACACGGGCTTCACCAAGTAATGGTAAGGGCAAAAGAAACACAGAAAAAAAACCGGAAAATTATTGCAAATTACACATCCTGCATCTATAAAGTATGAACCAGTACTAGTGTTTTCCTAATATAGACACCTGCCTAGTACTAAGCCTGTGTAATATATAATGTGGACGAAACCATGCATATGGTATGAGACCTGTTACCATGATTTTGTTCACACAATAAATTATTTTTCAAAAATAAGGTGGGTGCATTTGGCCGTACAACGTCTGTACTGAACTTGGTGCTCTCTGAATTGGTGGGGTATGTGTAGCTCAGCTGGATAGGCCTGCAGAGTGTGGTGCACTTGGGGTGCATTCATGTGATTGCGGCTTATGTATCCTGAATGACTTTTTGTGAGATGTGAATTATACAAAATACTCTACTTTATAAATGTCGTTCAGCATTTCAAGAAATCTTGCATGTTCATTTTTGTAATAATTTCTAACTGTCATATTTCTTTGGTGATGAACATTCCTTAGATGCGACAATGCTTGGAACTTTAAGAATGAATTATGATTCCAGTCACAGGATGTACGGTCGAGCGCGATTTGAAGGTTATCGTGTGAACGTCGACAAAGAACTCATACAGCGCCACGGCCCAGAATCCTCTTTTGAAAAAAGGGGAGTATCAAGCAAGCTTCCCTCACTCTTCCTTGAGCTGCAGTCACTCCCATTCGAGGAAGGCGCATTCTTATTCTTTTTTTTTTTTCCTTCAGGGAACACACAGTAAGGGTATCGTGCGCAGAGTACCTTTTCGGCATCACCAGGGACAGGATGCTCTAAAACTGCATTTTAGTTATCATCCGAGAAGATAAGACTGGCTGTGCACCCTTGCTGTCAGAAGCCAAGGTGCTCTCAAGATTAAAAGAGAAAGTTGCGTGAGAAATCGAGGAAGCGTTTTATATTAACAGATCTGGCGAGACATGCGTAGCGAGGCCCTCTATCACGTTGCATGCCACTGAGATAGATTACGTGAGCGGCAGCCACTAAATGAAATCTTGTTTGCTCATGTTCGTTTTGACCTCGTGACTTTTTTCACGTGTATATATGTGTGTTCTTTTCAAATAAACTCGGTTGATAGTTTGCGCTGTGTTTGTGTAGTCCTTTTCTCGTCTTCGTTTTTTGCGCTAAGTCTACCTGAAGATAAGAGCCAGCCAAATCAATGCTTTATCGCAACGAATGGAAAGCTTAAAACAGAGAGAAAAGGTGATGAGTTCGACGTGAGGATGGCTGTTGTTGCATGGAACAGCACACGAGGGAGAGAACAACGAAGTCTGGATTTTCAGTGTTCCGAAACAGGCCGCCAAGGTTCTTGGACGCTGTGCTGGTCGACGCTCTCGCGTTAAGCTTCATATCGTGCTCGACTGTACACCGCTACAAATGTAAATGGAAAATAGCATGGCACTGCATGATGATGAATTAGTCGCCCTGTGATTGCGCCCTATTAGCTTACTTGTGTGATATTTTTTTTCTTTCTATGATACTGATGAAAGCCTATTCCTTTGAATTCTTTTTTTTTTTTCAGCTGAGCATGGTCCAAGGTGCCTCCTCTATTTCAAGCAGGGCAGCAGCGCTGAGCAGGCCCAAGGAATGCTGAAAAGTGGGCAGAGGAAACGCAGTTCTGTGGGCACCCCTCGTACAAAAATGAAGCTGAAAACATTTCACGCACGGAGTGAAAAGTACTGTAAGGCATTGGGTCGGATAAAGAAACTGCATGAGGCAAGGCGAATAACGCAGTGGGAGGCCTTAAACAAGCTTGAGCTGGATTTCCCAAAAGATCTTTTTAACTGCCTAAAGCACAAATCAGGCTTATTACATTTACAAAATACAAAAAACATCGGTCAACAAAAAAGGAAACAATTCTCTCCAAGTTTGTCGTTTAATTCTCCGAAGTCCTACCGCTTTTGAAAAAGAATGCTTCACTTGCCACATGTGCCACATGAACACTCAAGCGCTGGCTGGCAGACATCCCAATGACACCTGATATCATTTCAGATGTCATGGATGCAATAGAATCAATCGTAAAAGGTTGGCTACTGCAAGCCAAAGCATGGTGTGTTTTATTCAGTGAAATAGCTTTGAAGAGGAATTTGCTGTGTGATCGATCAAAAACTATTGCGAAAAAATGTAACATTGATCAGCCCTTCAACACACCAACTGAACATCCAAATGTAAGAATGGCAAAGAAGCTCAAAGAGCAAGATATCTGTAGGATGCCTTTGATGACATGAGAGTGAAGTGTGCCACAGACGTATTCAGTGGATCTGTCTCTGTGACACTCCTCACTATCATGGCCATTCAGGAGCTTCCTGTTGATGCTGAACGTGCAGCTCGGTTCACAGAAAGAATGCATAAACTTTTTGACAGCCTGAACAATTAGACTCTGAAAAAACAGGACGACAAGTTGCGTTATGCGTTGACTGAAGGGTTGGAACAGCGTGCCTTCCTTGAGTCGTGTCTACGAGGTTCCCACATCCTGCGGCAGCACCTACATTGGACAGACTAGTCGCTGTGTGAACGATCGCCTGCGTGAACATTCCAACAACATTAGAACCAAAACAGGCAGCAATCTGGTGATCCATTGTGCCGAGTGCGGGTGCACCCCAAACTTTCACCAGACGCGCATCGTGCGCCGGTACCGCGATAATCGCGCCCGCGAAATTTATGAAGCCTTCGCCATTCATGCTGCAGGCCAGTCATGTATCAGCTCCCCATCGATCACACTAACTGACAAAGAGATTAACTATCTCCGCAGTTGAGGGTTCCACGCTCCTTGACAAAGCACGGCATGTGCGCATGTGCTAGAAAAATCTTCTCCCCCCCCCCCTCCTTGTTTTCCCCCCTTTTCCAGAAGCGTATATATTTGCACTGCAAAATAAACGCAGTCGTTGGTAGTTCAGCGCTAGTCCTGTTTCTTCTGTCTCGTCCTTGTTTTCGCGCTGTTTTTTATGATGTCGTGCATCAGTTGGGTTGCCCAATATAATCTGCTGTGCAAAGCTACACTGGCACCTCACATTCGTGAACAGAAGCACACAGGAAACAAAGGCAAGGCACAGTGCTCCTGCCAGAAAGACCGTAAATTAGCAGGTTAAATTTATCCTGTGCCTTTCAAGAACACGATTATGTAGAAGTGGATTTTTTGTGCAGCCTTCTGCACACATTTCCTACATTGACATGTGTTTCACTGTTTGTTTTTTGTGTATACATGCACTATTTTTATGTCTACATGTTTGTTTATGTATGTATATATTTTTCTATATGTATTGATAAATAAGTTATGGTTACATACATAATGCACCCACTACTTTTGCATTGAGAAGTTTGCCTGATGAACTTTGCACTTTCTGGAAGCCTTGAGTGCCCTATAAGTGTGAGTATTGTTATGACCAGAAGTTCATGATTGCTTTAGTATTGGAAAATGCTGACATTTTCGAAAAGGCGATGGAAAACCCCAGTCGTTTTGCCTTCTTCTATATCTACTTGACATGGATAAAAAAGCAATCACACAGTCACACATCCACCCTCTCAAAAAATGTCGGAATTCAATTATAATTAATAATACACAGCACAAGACGAACAAAGGACGACCTTTGTTCGTCTTGCGCTGTGTATTATCAATAGATCACCAACTGGCCCAAACCCAAACCTTTCTTCACTTATAATGACTGGCCTTACATTGAACCAGTCTACGAGCAGTAACAGTGTGATTAATTTAAAATGAATGTTACCAATAAAAGAAGGTGGAATAATAATAATAATTGTTGGGTTTGTACGTCCCAAAATCATATGATTATGAAAGACACTGCAGTGGAAAGCTCTGAAAATTTTGAGCTCCTGAAATTCTTTAACACGCACCTAAATCTAACCACATGGGCCTCAAGCATTCTGCCTCCATCTAAATGCGGCCGCCGCGACTTGGATGCAAAACCTTGAACCTTCAGTTCAGCAGTCGAGCACCATAACCACTAGACCACGCGCGGCAAGCGATGAAGTTTGAAGCATGCATGTATTCAAGGGCCCACAAAATCCAAAAAGTTTTTCAGCAGGACACAAAGGTTTTTATGTTACTTTTTATTTGCAAACCTCTGGTCATGATAATTGTGCCATGTTGTGCTCCTGGGAAAAAATAATGTGTCTGCAATGCACAGGCGTAACATACACTAGATTAAGTGCTCGGCTCTGCAGTGATTCGAAAGGGGTGTGTGTGGGAGCTGCGAATCGGTTGATATGCAAGTTAGTGCGAAATAGACGCAGGCTTCGATACTTCCTCAAACTATGCAATCTACTGTTTGTTTAGCATGCATGTGTTACTAGATTTTCAACTGAATATTGCAAACTGTGGCATTCCACTTCCCGAACCAACGAATGGGGAGAGATGCAGTGCTAGTGGTTGGCACATTATGATTAAACTATGCAGCGTTCCACAAAATCTCCAGACATTGTAGTCGGTCCAACATGATACTTGGTAGAAAAATAAGTGAAGTAGCAGTTCAATTTTGTGCTTTATCCTGCTTATTTTTCGCATAAGCTGTTGATATTCGCGCGTATTTTGAGTTACCGTCAGTGTTTTGCACCATTGAAAACTTAAATAATCATTCCCGTTGTGCACCAGTTACAGCCCCAACGTTTCCTCGAATTTTCAAAGGTCACCTCTGCAACTGAGTCTTGACCACACTTTGTGGCATTTTTCTTTCTTCATTACTGAAAAATTAAGGCATCACACACATGCTGTTCAAATCGCATGAGCCTGCCTGTTACACATTCACCTGGAGGAAAACATAGCCAAGGATAGCCGAGGCAAATGGTTTATTTGTGTCAGTGCCTTTGCAATATAATACACCGTAGCACTGCTGCATATAATGCCATTAATCTACTTATGCACCATGGGTTCGTCTACAAGAGTCAAAGGCTGGGACTCTCGGCTGGCACCCTCTGTGTACAAAGTTATGTATTTCAACGCTGCTCAAAAGGTAATGATGCAACACAGGGCAAAGGAAATGAAGAGGTACATAATTCCTGTACCTGTTTTCTTCGGCTTGTGTTGCGTCATTATCTTTTGCACAGTATGATCTAAACATTTCAACATTTTTGTTATGCATGGGAAATGTTCCGCTTCATGCTCTTACTCTGTCTGTACAAATCGTACGAGTGTGCACATATTTACGCTGATGTGGCGTTCATTTATGTGCTTACCCTACTTATGTGATTGTATTATGCGTTTTGGTATCCTATTTATATTGTACGCGTGCTCGATGTGCGCATTCCTGTGTTCAGGTTTTACCACATCAGTGTTTTGAAGTTTTCATTTTTGTGGAGCGGTTATCAGTGATATTGTAGCCCTACTATTGCCTAAGCGTGTAACTATTGATGTTTCCTTCAATGAAATGCCACGTGAAGAGAATTATTTGCACTTTTTGCTTCTCGAGCGAGCGCCAAAAGCGGCTGCTGAGCAGCTGCGACGGCGCCGCTCGCCACCACTCGTTACGCTATCACAGCGGCTACAACGAAGCAGAAAAACAAATACACACACGTACGTACATCGACAATAACATGGGCGGACAGTGCAGCAGCAATTAGTACGCAAAACGCCTGAACCGACGTCGCGGCCACGGGGCCGGCGGCAAGCGAGCAAGCAACCGCCAGAGCCGTATATCCCCTTTGGGAGAGTTCGGCGCTCCTTTGATCTCGCCGCCAGTCTGGAAACTGCTGCACTAGAGTCTGGCAACAGCGCGCTTCCGTGCCGCCGACGCCATTTTGTGCCGAGGTTTTTCATGGTGCTGCGCCCGTGACGTCGATGTCGGCAGTTATGCTTCGTTTTTGAGCGACATGGGGCATCTGTGCTGCTATTTGTGCACGTGTCGGCTGCGGAGAACATCGTAAACATGTACGGAAATCGCAATAGAAGCTTGCAGCAGCTGCTCGAACTCGCAAAAGAAAGGGTTCGTCCTTTAGCGTTTTCCGCGAGGCGACAGGAATCGAGCACGGCGCCGCGTTTGGGAAGTAGCAGAGCCGGCTCTGGTATTTCCGAGATCTACGGCTCTGGGAAGTAGGACCGAAGCGAAATAAATGGAAAGCCAACGACAACTCGCGCTTTTGTGAGGTAAGTGTGAAAATTAGTAGGCCCAGTATGATGTGCGTTCATGGTGTACATACATGTGTGCGCATCCGTTGCAATGGACCTCCAAATTTTATTAAGTGGTAATCCTTAGCACAGCCTTTTGCCTGAAGGTATGCAAATCAAGACAAACTTTCCTTCAGTTCAGAACTCACCCCGTTTGGCATGAGTGCATTTGTACAGCCAATATTGGAACAGCCTTCATCCCTTCAAGCCCTGGCAATTTCGAGCCATCAAACGTCTTTTTCCACGATGATCCTCTTTGTCGTGGCCAGCTACTGAGCATGGATGGATGGTGGAACTTTATTAAATATAGTCCTGAGAGACGCGACTAGCGCGCAGTGGGCTTCTCCCACGTTGGGACGGGCAGGCTTAGCCTGACCGCCGCATCGTGGGCTCTCTGGACGGCCCAAAGCTGATCCCCCTTGTTGGGGCTTCTGATGGCGGAGCTCCACTTGGCTGGGTCGGCTTGTTCACGTAGCAAGTTTAAATAACCGAATCAAGTGCATACCTTGGGTGTTAGTTCGCGAAGACAATACGAGTGATAAATGTTCTATTTATCACTCGTATGGTCTTCGTTTCACTGCGCACTATATCAAAGACTTCAGGTGCTGACGCCCGCCGAAGTAAATGCGCTGTATTTTTCTCGGTAAGCGACGCAGTTCAGTTTTTACTGGCTAGCAGTGAAAGCTTTGATTAAAGCACGCACAGACAAAACCTCGTTGGCGTACTTAGTAGCGTTGTCAAGAGAGCGATGCCCAAAATAGGTCAGTTAAAGTGAAGGAAGGTCATATACATGTCGAAATGTCGAACGTACAATGCTTCCGTGCATAACAGACGATTTTTATTTGGTTCCTATAAAATAAGCTGCAGCAGTACTCGAAGCTGGCACACAGCGAGGTTCAGGGCAAAGCTGCATATCTACTGCGAATCAAAACAGCTATGCGCAGTTCATTTAGACTCGCCCATGCCGTCCTGCCTTTGACGAATGTTAAGCTAGGCTTCTTTAAAGCTACCTTTCTGTGAACATGTTCAAATACGCGCGTTATTTGCAGTAATTTTTTCGATGAAAGCTAGCCAGAGACTGTGTGCTACGACGGTCGCCAACGCGAGCTTAGGGCGCCTCGGCACAAAATGGCGGACAGCGCCGCCGCTAAATTTGGATGGCTGTTGGCCTCGCCCCTCCGCCGAACTCTCCGAAGGTTATACGGCTCTGGCAACCGCAAACGGGCGCGGCCATATTGGATTTGTCTTTTTGGATTGGCTCGCCTCATGTTGATTTTAGCAATCCAGTCAAGTTCCGCCGCTCCCAGGCAGCGCCACCATCGCTGGAAACGGAAAAATCGGCCCCATTGGCCCTATGGGTATGTCACTCCACTGGCTCCTGCGCACATTTGCTGCACCCTAGTTTCTCGAACCAAATTGAGAGGCTGCTGGCCGCGGGATTTCCACGACAGTTGCTTGTGTCATTGGCTGAGGAGCTACTGACGGAGGTACAGGGGCGTCACACTCGAGAGCAATGAGAGCCAAACCGCAATGTGGCAGTGATTCCCTACGTACACTGAGTTTCACATCGGGTCAAGAAGGCGGCTGGACGTGCCGGTGTTCGTGTCGTGTTTTCGGCACCTTTCAAGCTGGGCGGCATGTGCCGCCGTGTGAACGAAAGGGAGGGAAGCAGAGCGAGCTGTTCGAAGAGGCACGCCAAGCCATTCATCGAGTGCACGACATGCGTTGTGTATGAGATTCTGTGCTCGTGTGGCAGTGTGTACGTGGGACAGACTGGGCGGTGCATCAATGATAGGCTTTGCGAACATGCCAATTCATTAAGAACTGGTATCGGTAGTAATTTAGCCACTCATTGTGCCAGGCATGGGTGCACCCCCAGTCTGTCTGACGTCGCCATCCTAAAATGCTATCGTCAAAGGCGCGTGCGTGAGATATTTGAGGCCTTAGTCATCCACCAAAGAGGTGATCGATGTATAAGCGTTCCGTCACTCGAATTGTTAGAAAAATAAATCAGCTATTTGACATCACGCACGTGACAGAAAATCTTGTAACCTTATCGTATTTTTTTCACTCTTTCATCTACAGTGAAACCTCGGTGATACGAACACAGCTCATACGAATTTCGGGATGATACGAATTTTTCTTTGGTCCCGGCCAAGGCCCATTGGCCTGCAATGTAATGGAGTACGGTTGTTACGGACCGATTTTCACCCCGGCACGTTTGATACGAACGTACGCTACCACCCAGGTACGAAGAGGTGCTGTCCGCGCTGTCGCGGAAACCGCGCCAAGCACGTGCGAGCGCGGCAACGCAAGAGCGGGCATGCGCGCCGCACCGCCAAATCGTCAGAATCACGATGTAAGAAAAAAATTTTTTTTTATAACAGTCAGAATAAACCTTCAAAGATGCAGTTTGCAGTTTTGCTTCAGAGATGCGTCACGGCCGCCAAGATTGTGTGCGCGAACCTTTGAGGCTCTAATGTGCCTCCGTGTGCCTTCGCGTTTACATTACAGAGGGCATTGGCGCCACGATTTTTTTTTCTAACGCGTCGACGCGGGCTGCTGTCGTTGTACTGCGTTTACACATGCCTGTCTCGTGGATCACACATCCTATGAAAGGTGGACGAGGACCTGAAAGAAGGCGAGGACGGTCTTGGCGAAGGATTCAGGCCTCAAAACGTCAACATACGCGACTATTGAGGTCGTATTTGTGCGAGCACGGCCGTAAATCTCCCATAAAACATCCCCAACACTTTCGCGATAATAAAATCATAACATAGCACCATAGTTCTGTAATTTTGTGGCCTTGATCTATCGCGTCAAAGCGCCTTCTTCTATTACTTTCACCGCAGTACTTCGGTGTCATGCGACAAAGCATACTAAAATTTGGAAGGGGCTACTGCTGTCGCGGGTCACAACGCACCTGTTTCATTTATTAAACACGCGCGTACGGACCGTATATTTACGACTACTGGTGTGACTGCCGACATCTAAAAACTTAACTGACAATCATTCAGAGTTCTTCCTTAGGTCGCTGTGGCCCTGAAAAAGAATAAATGAAAATGTACGCGAGCTTTCTTTTGTCGCAAGCTAATTTTTTTATGCTTTCTGGTGATACGAATTTCGGATGATACGAATATTTTTGGTGGTCCCCTGAGATTCGTATCACCGAGGTTTCACTGTATCTACTTATCCTTGGTTTCGTCAATAAAAATTTCAATTGGCAGTCAGCGCCCGTCCGTGTCACTTTCCTTCGGTCCTGTCTTTGCGCTGTTTTTCAAGTCTTAAATATCATTCTCTTTGATCAATATACCCTTCATTGCCATTATTTTAATCGTATATTCATATGTTTTACGCACTCGTGTTGGAATATTTTAGGCCCCTATACAGCCGCACTGAAACGCTGGTCACCGTCATTTGTCAACTCAGAGACATGGTGCCCTTTGGCCAACCTTTGGCCCTTACTCCAATAAACACTATTACGTCATCTATGCTGGATGCACTCATCTGTCTCTTTGTTCTTTCTGTGCAGTCGGTTTGAAGAGGCCATTAGTATGGGCAGGCTATATGAGGAATACGTTCTTGCTACGAGGTGTCTATTGAGCGCCATTACAGTGTGCTTTTTTTCTCTGTCCTGTGCAGCAACACCTTTCAACCGATGCAAGGCCACATTCTATCTGGTTTTTGACTTCTGCGAGCACGATTTGGCAGGCCTGCTCAGCAATATCAATGTCAAGTTTTCACTGGGTGAGATCAAGAAGGTTATGCAGCAGCTTCTCAATGGCCTCTACTTCATTCACAGCAATAAGGCGAGTACTTCCAAGTGTGTTGTCATTTCTTGCTGCTTTGACAGTGTTCACAGTGAGACATTACCTGGTCTTGTGTGCTGTGTGATGTATTTTCAACTTGATTTCTTCGAGGAATTTCTGGTGGCTACTGTCAGTGATGCGATAGCTGCGCCAAACTGCGCCAAGAGTTGACACCTGCTACATCCTGCTACATTTTGGCAAAAATGACGCTAATTGCACCAAGGCATGATTTAAAAATCATTCAGCAGACGTGTGATGTAAATAATTGATCGATCAAAATATTGTTTTTGTGCGGAAGGTTTTTTTTCCAGCAGCCTAGGTAATAGAAGCGTGGCAGCCGATTGTATCCGTGACTGAAGAAATAGTTCCCCTCATATTCTCGGCCATTCTCTACGACGTTGGTGTCACCTGCCGGTTCATAAAGCCAATGTAGAGTTTGTGTTCATTGGAGCAGTCTTGTGTGCTTTCGCTTTTGACTAGGGCGTGGCTGTCTAAAGTTCTACAGGCCTATCGAATCAATTCAGCGATTTTTCTAGCTTTTAATATTTCCCGGCATAACGGAGAGGAGGGTTGAGTGCACCCCTGTCAAGGAATGCCAAGTACCCTATACAGTGAAATCTCGGTATAACGAACTTCAGGGGACCGCGGAAAAATGTTCGTTATTCTGAAAGGTCGTTATAGTGAAACCCCGAAAATTTACCATAACAATAGCATTTCAGTAACGCAAACGTCCTACCTTTGCAACGGTACGTCCTGGAACTCGTTTCTCACAACAATGCACACGTAAACGTCAGACAAGGCACGTTTATTTGAAATAGTCCGCGATCTTTTTTTGACGGGTGCAGCACAAACTCTGCATCACGAACGATTCTAGACCGTCCGCATTTTTAGGTACTGCTTCGGTCGCTGTGCCGCTTTTTTCTATGAATATGCGAAGTTTGCTCAAGTAGTCCAACGCATCTGTGGCCGACACGGACTTGTCGCGATCTTCGGGTGCTACCGTGACATCGTCGTCTATGTCATCGCTGCAATCCTCATCCTGAGTCTCTGTGCCCTGGACGCTCTGCAGGATGTCATCAGTCGTAAGCTCCGCTGATGTCCACGTGGAGTCGCCTCGTCACACTCGATATAGTCGTCAAATGTGGTTGAGGGATCGACGGCTAGCTGCTCGGCCACCTCGCTCCAGAGCTCGCTGGAACTTCCCTCCGCTGCCGGTTCATCACTTTGTGGTTGGCCATCTGTTATCAGGCCGGCCTTCTTCCAGCAGTTTTGAATGGTGGTGGATGTGACGCTCCACCATGCACCTGTGAGCATTTCCGCAGCCTCTTGGACGTTGATGGCTGTCGAGCGCTATAGGCGCAGGTTTATGAGCAGCCGCTAAACAAGGCGCTTCCGGAAGTGCGACTTCACGCTCCTTATTATTCCTTGGTCCAGTGGCTGAAGTATTGATGTGCAGTTCGGCGGCAGGAACTCAAGACGCACATTAGTAAGCCGAATGTTCACAATGTGCGCTGAGCAGTAGAGGTGTGCACGGGCTCCGGGTAGCCCGAAAGCCCGAGCCCGGCCCGGCCCGCGGGCCGGGTTCGGGTATGCGGAGGTCTTCCCGTCTCGGGCCCGGGCCGGGCTCGGGCTACTCATCTCGGGCATCGGGTGGGCCGGGCCAGGCGCAAAGCCCGCTTCAAACCAAATATATAGACCTTGTGCCGGAATTGTTTTCTTTAACGATGAACCCACTGATCACCTTTGTGATTATTTATCCATGATAGCATCCCTCTGACCTGCATCAGAGATACTAAACTTCTGGAAGAACAAGGAGTCTAATTATTCCAAGCTTGCTATGCTTGCGAAAAAAATATTCGCGATTCCGGCTACCAGTGCGTGCAGCGGACGGAAATTCAGTTCGAAGGGATATGTGATGCAGAAGCACCGCACTTCACTGCTGTCCGAATTACTTACTGCAGAGCTTGTTATTTTTGCACAATTTGTAATCTTTGTATACAAATTAACATGTGTCGTTTGCATATGTTTAACTTTGATATGTTGAATAAAATGCCACATGATAAAAAAGTGATATCTTGTCTCCGCAGCAAACTTTCATGGTGTCGGGCCGGACCGGGCCCGGGTTTGTATTTTTGTACGTCGGGCCGGCCGGACGGGCTTGAAGCCCTTTAGGGTCGGGCTCGGGCGGGCTTCCGACGCAGTCAGTGGGCCCGGGCCGGGCTCGGGCTTGAAAATTAGGCCCGTGCACAGCTCTACTGAGCAGTTGTCAGCGATCATCAAAATGTGCCGCCCCTCCTTCCTCATCTTTTCGTCTACCGTCAGCAGCCACTCGGAAAACAGCTCGCGCGTCATCCCAGGCACGCTGATTTGCCCGATACTGGCACGGCATCGAAAACCTCCCGATCACAAGAGGCTTCAACTTTTCAGTGCCATGACACGGGCACATTCTGTGCTCTCACGTCTGTAAACCAAGTGAGCACTGCTGCGTCAATATTCTGAAAATCGCCGAGCCGCAGTCGCTTCCTTGATGGGGCAAGCTGAGATTCGTGCTGGTGCTTGAAGATCTTCTCTTTATCTTTGAGAATCGTGGCGATCGTCGACCGCGCCACTCCACGTTCTTTAGCCACGACGGCTTGTTTCTTCCTGTCTTCTATTTCACGAAGAATGTCTACTTTCTCACTCAAAGAAAACTGCTTCCGCTTCTTCGCCGTAGGTGTAGTTGTTGAGTTCATGACAACACGAACGCCGACACGCACTTCCAACACAATAAAATACGCAGAAGAAAAACAAGATGGAGAGGCCTGATACGGGTGACAGCACGCGAACAACTGATAAAGCAAGCAAGAAAAATGCGATGCGTTGTAAACTCTATGGTCGTCGCCTCCGCAAAAGCAGGAAAAAAGAAAAGAAATGCCCACTTCAGCCAACGCGTTGCTTCAGCGTTGGCTCTTCTCCCACACCGTCTCAGGTTTTCCGAGCCCATATTCCCCGGCACTCCGCGACTCCGCTTACAAAACCTGATGCGTCGTCGCCTCCGCAACCCTCCGCCCGCGTTCCCGCGTCTTTCTCCTCCCGCGCCATCTCAGGTTTTTGCGGGAGGGCGTTCGCTCTTTGCGCTGCGTCGTCTGCTACCTTGCAGCTCCGACTGCCACGACCGATGCACTGAAATCTGTGAATCCTCGCATTTCGGGATATAAGTTCGTAGTACTGAGGTGTTGTTAAGATGACACGGGAATTAAATAACGATCGTTATTCTGAAATGTTCGTTATTCTGAAGTTCGTAGTAGTGAAATATTTTTACATTGAAACTATAGGCAGTCGGCTCGGGATTTCTTAAAAGTTCGTTAATCTGAAATGTTCGTTAATGTGGTGTTCGTTGTAACGAGATTTTACTGTACGGTGTAAAGCTTTCTGCAATCACTACCATCTTATTCTGTGGCGTAACACTTTCTAACTTATGTAAAAGTATGGAGAGCTGGGCGAGTTGGTTTGAAGACATTATTGGAAACATCTCGGCGCGCACAGTATTCTCTGCCAGGAGGCAGAGAATACTTATGCAGCTCGCGCCCGTTTGTCTTCTCGCCTTTCGTTTTCGTCTATAGGCGATGTGCAAAGCGCCGACGACTCCATCTGCCGCCATGGCTCGGAAGCGTTTGCGGGTCCGGGCGAGCAGTTTTCCCGCGAGCTTGTACGCGAGTGTGCTCCTCAACTATATGCATATATGCATATTGTGCGCATTGAAGGATGAGTGTGCTTTTATTGTGATTTAACGACTCTGTCAGGCTTCAGCGATGCCGAAAAATAACTGCTGTGTTGTCGGCTGCTTAAACACATACAAAAAATCGCCAGGAACGCACTTCTACAGGTTTCCGGTGCTATTTCATGAGCGAGAGCGACGGTGGCGATTGATTGCGGCTGTCCGAAAAAGGTACGCAATCGCGCTTTGTTTACGGCAGTGTTAGAACGGTTACCGTGTTTTTATTTCTCCATTTATGTCGCTGCGTCTTCGGCGAACGCTACTACGTTTACACTTCGTCGCCTCGCCTGCATTGTAGATGCTACAATGCACATGAGGTTGTTATTACTGATAAGACGCGATGCCTATGCTCTCTTGAAAAACGAATGGCGCGAAGCGCAATGCCAGATAATGTGGGGCAGGTGACGGCTCCTTTACAAAAGCGCCATGGAATCACACGTATGCTGCACGAAATAGGCTGCATTCTACCTATTGATGGCACTGGAATGCGATCACCGGTGCAGAATGTTCGCTGTGCGCTCACCTCAACTATATGCATATTGGCTGTAAAACATGGCACCTGTGCGCATTGAAGGCTTTTGACAGGACATCCAACCGATTCAACCTCCTTTTGAATGCCTCGTAACATGACTCCATGCTAATAGGAAACCCTTGATGTATCCCACTAATGCTCATTCGCTTTACAGAAGCTGTGTTATGAGTGGGGCCATAGGCGTGCGCACGGGAAGGGGGGGGGGGGGGGGGGCTTTCCTATTCGCCTAAGAGGAGGGGGGGTGCAAAATCTGCCCCATGCATTGACTTAGTGGGGCCTGGGGGCGCTGCGATGATCCTTTGCCCCCCCCCCTCCCCCCCTTGATGGGGAACCCTGCACACGCCTGAGTGGAGCCGATTATGAAACTGACGTGTTTTCTTTTCTTTATTCTTGCTGGTGGTGCTGGCTACTGGTTGCTATGTTTTCTTTAGCATGTAATTGTGTTGTTTATTTATTTTATTTATTATTTATTGGATACTGTGAGCCTAATAACAGGCCCATACAGGAGTGAACAGTCAATGCACAGATCAATTTCACAACATAGTAACAAAACAATAGTTATCACGCTACTTCAGCACAAAGTATTACACGACAATGCTATCTGCACAATTCAAAAGACACAGCATAGAATTTCAATTTTACATAGAACAGTGTACATTTACACAAATCTCAGAGTGAATTAAAAGTGTCGAATATTGCAATGTCAAGGGTTCACACAAAAATAAATTGCTCGATTTCAGTGGTAAACGCCTCCAAGGATTCAGCATCCATGCAAGCGCGTGGCAGAGCGTTCCATTTCTCTATGGTTGACGGGAAGAAAGAAAACTTGTATGTGTCGCAGCGTGTCATATATGGCTTGATACACTTTGTATGATTAAGCCTGGAAGAACACTGATAGGGTGGTTTGAGGTAGTCGCTCTTATTAAGAGCAAGCTTATCATGATATAACAAGTACATCATTTTCAAAGAGGCAACGCGCCGGCGGGTTTGAAGCGTCTGTATTGCAGCGCGATTGCGCAGTAGCGTCACACTGTCTTTCCTAGAGTATCGAGAATAAATGAAACGGAGCGCCTTGTTTTGAATCGCCTCTAACTTGTTTGTAAGATACCCTTGGTAGGGATCCCATACAACGCTGCCGTATTCGAGAATAGGGCGTACAAGAGATTTATGGCATGATAGCTTAACATTTGCGGGTGCTGTTGCAAGCTTTCTGCGCAGAAATCCTAGTTGTCTGAACTCTTTTTGACACGTATTATTAATGTGCGTGTCCCATTTCATTGTATTCGTTAGTGTCACCCCTAAGTATTTGTAAGATTCTGCGCGCGCAATGTTTGATCCCATGAGGCTGTAAGCGAAGAGAAATGGCTTTTTTTTCCGCGTTATTGACATGCATGCTGTCTTAGTTACATTTATTTGCATCCCCCATTTGTCGCACCACTTGGCAATACCGAGCAAGGATGAGTTTAATTTAACCTGATCCGCCTCTGTTCGGACTGTTTTGTATATGACGCAGTCATCTGCAAATAATCTTAGTGTGACGTCTGGTTCAACTTCAAGGTGCATGTCATTCACATATATCAAGAATAAGAGAGGACCTAACACAGACCCTTGGGCTACTTCCGATAAAACTTCCAAACATTTAGATTCCGCACTGTTTACTTTAACGAATTGTGTTCTGTTATAAAGGTACGCGCTTATCCAGGATACTACTTTGTCATCTATTCCAATGTTCTTAAGTTTGCTTATTAATTTCCAGTGGGTTACCCTGTCAAACGCTTTTGAAAAGTCTATGAATATAGCGTCTACTTGTAGTCTAGCATTAATTACATTAGCAAAGTCATGAACGGTTTCCAGAAGCTGTGTTGTTGTCGAAAGACCTTTACGGAAGCCATGTTGTTTGGTGTATAACAAGGTGTTTTCTTCCAGATATGTCATAATTGCTTTGTTAATAATGTGCTCCATGTGCTTACAACAACAGCTGGTTAGGGATACGGGTCTGTAATTGTTTACCGGTAGTTTGTTCCCGCCTTTGTGGATGGGGATGACCTTTGCACGAAGCCATTCCGCTGGAACGCTTGCAGTTTCAAGGGATGCGGTGAAAATTTCCTAAATAAACGGAGTCACTTGTTCTGCATAGCGTCTGAGAAACACATTTGAAATATTGTTGGGTCCAGGTGATTTTTTTACATCTATTTGCAAGAGAAGGTTTATAATACCCTGCTCTGAAAATTCTACTGGTGCCATTGTGGAATCGTGAACCAGCGTGTCGTCTAGTTCCGGAGGTCTTGAACTGCGAGTGAAAACAGACTGAAAGTATTCGTTAAACACTTTTGCGATAATGGAAGCATCATCCTCTACTACACTGTTGATTTCTAACTGCGCAACACCGTTTTCAGTCTTGGACAGATAGCGCCAAAATTTGCTCGGTTCATGTGTCATGATAGTTGTAAGTGTTTTACCAAAAAAGTTGTTACGTGCAGAGCTGATTTCCTGTTTTAGCTCAAGGGTTAATCTACGAACTTCCTCAAAGTTACCTTTGCTTTTGCGCATGCGCTTTATTTTTCTTTTTTTGTGAATAATATTGTGCGTTATCCATGGCGTTCTGCGCTTGGTACGTTTCATTTTTGTAGGAACAAATTTTTCTTCACAGTAAGCGGTCGCTTCTTTAAAACTTGTAGGGGTGTGCGAATATTCGAAAGTTTCGAATATTCGTCGAATATTGCATTCGTAATATTCGTATTCGATTCGATAACCACATATTCGAAAAATTCGAATATTCGAACTAACTCGAATATTCGATCCTTATGAATATTCGGTCACATATGTTACTGTGAAGAACTTCCGATTTTGCGCCTTTACGGTAACAGCGCATCAACAGTAGATTATGCAGCGATTACTAAGACTTCGGCGCGAGTGCAATGATGCCTGCACGGAAACACACGGGAGCGTGATGACGGCTACCGACGAACGTCGGTAGCCGTCATCACGTCATCGCGACGTGATGACGTGACGTCATCGCGACAAACCAACGATAAAATCTTAAAGAATCTAAATCGTGAACTGCCTCCTCGGCGGTACGTGTGGCTTTGCGGTTTAGCGCTGTTACCGCTCGTGTAAGCGTACTTGTATCTAACACGCCGTTCACTGCCGCGCCCTTGTGCGCGGAACCGCCTCAATAAAGTGCATATCGCTCGTAGCAATGAAGGCAACTAGCCGAGACCGCATTGGCCCGACAGAATACTCATTGCACCTTTTGCACGGTTCGGTGCTGAGCGAGCACGAAGAAAAAAAAAAATGTCACTACGCAAGGGCTAATGCGCGCGTACGTTACAGCGAGCGGCGCCTACGGAGTGAGATAGTAGGCGACGCACTGCACGCAACTAGCTGGGGACGCTCAGCTCGACGTGCGATACAGCAGGTAACGCGTTTCATGTGTAGCTGCACCAGTTTTCGCTAATGGGTCGCCGTACAAACGTACGCGCACGCGTCGAAGAAAGCCTGACGAGTCGTCCGTCAGCTGTGCCGCTACTTCAGCATGTACATAGTTCCGAAATGATTTGATGGTAGCGCATGGTCATGCGAAAAAGCTCAAGTGTTTTTTCGCGCAATGGCATGCACTTTCGGTAACGTTACAATGGCGTCATCACATATATTTTTCTGTTGCTAACGGCGGCGCACGTAAGGCGACGGACGGAGATTTGAGGCAGTTAATGCGTAGTACCGCTGCGTTCCCGACAGCGCTTTTGGGAATCCGCCGTACGCGCATCAAACTATCGCGGCAGCGTCTTCTGCAATCAATCTTCCGTTACACCGTTGCTGCGATCTCGCTGTGTTTTTAACGTCAGTTCACTGCCGTCGGCAGCCAGCGCGCCGAAGGCGGTCGCAATGCGGCAAAATAGTGCCCTCGCCGCCGCGAGTTGTGTCCTTGTGGCTCCGTTAACAAAAAGGCATATTTGGGGCGTCTTTCTGTCACACATCACTAATCATCTATCTCGCGTGCCGTCTTCGCGTTATCACCGCGCGCCCGGTACTTCTTGGTCACGATCGTGCGGCTATCGGCGTGACGGAGCACTCGATCGGAAAACGGCGAGCGCGCATTTCTCGAGAAAGGGAACGAAAGCAAGCCAGATAACGAGTATCGCTGTGTATTCGAAAGACGCCCCAAGTACTCCTGTTTGCCTTCGTCGCTCGACCGGTGAGAATAGGGGGCGAAAATTAAAACGAAAACGATAAAATCTTTTGGTCGTACGAGCTAAAACTGATAGTGTGGGAAACCAGGATGAATTGTGACCACCTGGGGCGCTTTAATAATCACTTACACGGGCGTTAACTGTTACATTTCACCTAATCAGAATACGGCTGTCATGGCAGGTATCAAACCAGCGGCCTCGTACTCACTAATCATGGCAGCTACAAGAGATTTTTTTTTTATTAAAGTGTTACCACATAAAAACAAAGACAGAAAAAGTTTGTTCAACACGTGAATTCAACCCAAGACATCACAGTCACAAGCTCAACCGTTACAGTCATATGCTTCCTAGCTGGTCCAGATGGTGACATCTTTTTGTGCACTAAACAAGTGAACCGTTTTCAACATAAATATATGGTAAAGTAAAAGATTACAGGTCGAAAAAATCGCGTCTCTTGATTATTCGATATTCGATTCGTATTCGAAGCTATGTATTCGTATTCGATTCGTATTCGAAAATTTTGATATTCGCACACCCCTATAAAGTTTTCCACAAACTTTCTACTGTACCGTATTTTTCAAGACAAAAGTTGTCCGATAATGTTTCAAGGTAATCAATGACACCAACAGCTCTGTTATAGACTTTGACGGGAACACGTGATTGAAAACCCGATTTTTCGCAACCAACGTTCAGCGTCAGTATCAAAAGCATATGATCGGATATCCCATCCTCTACTGTTAGTTCGGATGACAAAGTATGTGACACAAATGCAAGATCCAGTACCGAACTCGTTTGCTCTTGGATACGCGTGGGCTGCATGACAAGTTGATCTAAAAAGAAGCTATAGCCTATATTCAGCAGAAGCTCACAGCTGGATGCTTCTTTGCCTGTTATCGATAATGCGTTCCAGTCAATAGAAGGAAGATTGAAATCGCCGATAAGTACTATTTTACTTCTATTGTTAACGCGTTCGGTAAGGTAATCGTGAATCCGCGTCAAATATTTGTCAGGAGCATTCGGCTTTCGATAAATTGCACCTATTATAATGAAAGTATCGCGACCTTTTATAGTGCACCAAACGCTTTCGTGATTATGGATGCCTTGTTCAGCGTGATATGATAGTCCATGTTTCACAGCGATGGCCACACCACCCCCGCAACCGTCACGATCAAAACGAAGAAAGGAGTAACAGGATGGAATAATTTTGGAGTCATGTATGCCAGAGTGCAGCCAGGTTTCTGTGATTACGACAACGTCAGGAGAGTACAGGATAAGCAGTTGTTCAAGTTTGTCAATCTTATTTACTATATTTCGTGCGTTAAAACAAATCAACGACAAGGAAGACGCACTCGTACTTTGTCAAGTACGCCTACCGTTGGACTTCCCGGCGCCTTTATGACTAGGTCTGTCAAGCAGTACCCTTGAATTTTCAGCTTCATTCCAAACATATAGCTGATCATTTACTTTCAGTTTGTCAAAGACAAGGGTGACCTTATCGCCCCTTTCCCGTTCAGCCTTCGATGAACGCCAGAGCTTACTACGCAAAACGCGAACAGGTGCCGAGAAGTCCTCAGAAATGGATAAATGACTGCCTTTCAGCTTACAACAGTTTCGCAGAACAGCCTCCGTTTCACCGAAGTTGAAGAACCGCAGAATAACAGGACGAACACGACTGTCAGTTTTCTTGCCGATGCGATCAACACGCTCAACCGATTGAACTTCTACTCCGAACATGTCTTTGATTACATCTTTAACCCATTAAGGACCACGAAAGAACTACTGGTCCGATTTTATTGAAATTTTGCTTATTTAATTAACCACAACAGACAACCACACGCGCAAATTTTCATAAAGTTACGTGTGTTTCTTCAGGAGTTATGCTACTGTACTATAAAAAGTACGCTGGGCCTTCGAGATAGCAACGGGCAAGGTGACTTGATGCAAGAATGGCGAGTACGCTGGGCCCTTGTGAAACGAATAACAAGGTTATCTTGGCCCATGCAACTTAATCAAGGACCAGTGCTTTAGGGAAAGCGTAACGTCACGCTGTTCGCCACACCATTTCGATGTATTTTGGCAGAATTCAACTGTTTTGCTGGCTTCTCGTGAAAATGTCCGTATGGATAGAGGGTAATAGCAAGCACATCTGGAGAGCTTTGATACTTCTCTTTGGTACAACAAGGCGCAGTCAGCGTTTTGCTGTTATGCGACTAAAGGACAATAGTCAACGCGTAGAGGGTCTGCTAAAACCTACAATGTAGTAGCAGACCCTTTATGCATTGTCTGCGGCTATTTCGATCACCTGGGTAAATAGGGGCTGGTACCACTTTTTCCAGGGATGAAAATTGTCTAGTCATTCGCAGCTCGATCGTAGAGCTCAAACCCCCCTCATGGCATTGTTACTGCGGATGAAAAAGGAGGAGAGTGGCACTACGTTTTTTTTTTCTTTTCAGTGAATGGCCACCACGATACAGAGCATAGTGACTCAACTGTGTAGTCTTTCGTCAGCATAACAATTATGCTGTTGTCTTTGCCATTTTCGAAACAAAGCTGCTTTCCTGAGTCAAAACAGAAATTATCTTACCCACGTTCCTTTCGTTCCATGTTTTTTTATCGTTAGCAGAGAGCATCCATTCGTACCGTCGTCATTGCCCTCCTCCTCCTAAGTTCCCATGATAGGGTCAGAATCGCCAATTAAAACATCAAGAGGCTCTCGTATATTCACAGCGACATCTTTCGCAGCCTCATGAGTCTGAGATAACTGAAAAAACGGCATTCCTAACAAAAAAAAAGCATGTTGAATCTATGATGCAACACACAACAAGAGTTACATGTATGCTCCCACGAAGTCCCAGTGTACTAAATAAAGTACAGCAACGTTTGATTACTCCTCACAGCAAAACTATGCACTTTATAGGCTTCTCGCGCTTTGCAGGGATTGAATTGCTCTTCCTGAAGCAGAAGCAGTCCGTTTTTTCAACATATAACATGGAAAACTTCAAATTAATTTAGAAAAAGTAGTACTGACCACGTGCGTTTACAGGCTCTCATTTTCCTAAAGTTTGACGACTCATAAAACAGAAAAAACATAACCGAGTGAATATTCCAAATTAGGATTTTTTTGCTGCAACCTTTGGCATCAGAAATTGTAGTGAGCAAGATCAGAATATTCTGTTTTGTATTTTGAATGCCTGAAAAAGGAAGTGTACTTTTTAAAGTACAGTGGGCCCTAATGGGTTAACAACGGCGTCTCTCAGCTTCGCCACACTTTCATTATCTGCTTCCTGGAGCCCATAAATAACAATATTGTTACGGCGGCTTCTGTTTTCTAACTCATCTAATTTGCTAGTCAATGTTTCGACCTGTTTACAGACAGTGCTTACTTTCTGCTCGCACTGTTCGATTTTTTTCACTGCACTGTTTGAATGATGCCAGGGACGCCTCAATTTCCGCAAGTCGGGTTTGTACTCCCTGTAATCCTGCTTCTAGGGTTCTCTGAGAGTTTTTAATTTCCATAACATTTTTCAATATTTCATCAAGCGTGCTAGGGCCAGGATTTTCCTCAATGTCCCCGCAGGGCAACAACAAAATTCGGGCGGCATTAAGAACACAAGACAAAATGCACTGAGGACTTGGTAGCACCAATAAACAAGCGCAGTCACTTCTAATACATTTAATGGACAACCATTTCTCACTAACCTGTACAACAAAGAAGAAGTGGTTACTCATGACGCCTACGACGGTGCCACCAAGTCCACTAAAGGGAGCTTCCGGTCGTTGGGTCCTTTTATAGATTTCCTCTGATGTCGCTGCCGTCGTGGTCGACCGAATCGCTCATGCGCCGTAGCAGTCGCTGTCTTGCTTGATGCTTTGTCCTCATCCGCGTTAATTTCTGTAGTAGAAGTAAGTGATAACACGGGAATGTGTTGCCTGCTGGCCCGTGGTACAACCGATGTCATCCAGGTAGGTTGTTGATTCGGTTGATTAGTTGACGAGAGCGCAGAGCAGTCGGCTATTCCGCCCAGTCAGAGCAGGATCTGTACAACAAAGAAGAAGTGGTTACTCATGACGCCTACGACGGTGCCACCAAGTCCACCAAGTATATGAAAGAAGATGAGGATGGGCACGTGGGAACATTGAATAAAGAGGATGATGTTCAGGCTTCAGATGCATCATTCCTGTGTGTTCTAAATACAACATATTGGCGACGAGATTTCGACCCATGCAAGAACAAGGTTCCTGGTGATTTCTGCTGCATCATCACAATGAGAATTCCGGGATTACAACCACCACCGCCTTTCCTGCCTTCGCCTGGTCATCCGGCTGTCCCATGGGACCAGTGGAAGCAGTCCTTTCAGACGTACATGGTGGCTTCCGGAGCATCAGATCTTCCAGCGGAATGCCGAAAAGCGATCCTGCTCACCTGTCTTGGCATGGAGGTGCAGCGGATTTTCTCTACACTGAAGCCAGCGGACTTGCAGTCTGGCTCTGCTACCGCTACTGTTGCCAGCCCTTCGAGTACAAGTGACACCAAGTCGACACACGACGCGTATGACTCTGCAATTGCCTTGCTTTCGGATCTTTTCAAGCGGTCAGTCAACGTCATCGTGGCACGACAGCGGTTCAGTCACCGTGCTCAGCATGCAGGTGAGACAGTGGAAGAATACGTCACTGCTTTGCGAATCCTCATTGCTGACTGTAATTTTGGAAGTCTCACTGATGAGATGTTACGTGATCAGCTCGTCTCGAAGACTACGAATCATCAGTTACGTGAGCGGTTACTTTTTGAAGGCTCCTCATTGACGCTCTCAAGAGCTATCACAATCGCTACTCAATACGAACAAGCCGTGAGCCAAGCTAAAGAATTTAGCGACGATGCTTCAGTTCGTCACGTTAAAAAAGCGCAGAGCTCTTCTCGGCCTCCAGAACAATCAAATGAATGTACAAAATGTGATAAGTGCAAAACCAAAGCATTGGAGTATCCTGAGAAGGCACCGTGAACCTACGAGCTTGTTATCGTTGTGGGGCAACTGATCACCTTGCAAACAGTCCGGCATGTAAGGCCCGCAAGCATAGATGTCGTCGCTGCGAAAAGATTGGGCACTTAGACTTTATGTGTAGGTCGTCTGAATATTCAGAGAAAGTTTGACAAGTTGATCACGATAACGACACTAGCTCACAGTGTAGCGGAAAAACAGTTTGTGTTGTCAAGGGACACAAGCATGGCATTTACGCATCCGTTGGAGTGGAAGGTCACACTATTTCGTTTCTAGTTGATACAGGATCTTCTGTCACTATTTTGGCTGAAGAACTCTACTTGTCCCTTGAAGCCTACCTCAGTGCAGCTTTTCGACTACTCCAAGTCAAAGATAAGAGTTCAAGGATGTTTTGTTGCTTCAGCTGTGTTTCAAGACAGAAGTGCTTGCATTCTTCTGTATGTTGTATCTAAAGGCACTACTGTATTGGGTTTAGACGCCATTGCGGCACTACAGATGAAAATTGAAGGTAAATCGCTTCAGTGCCTTGCATTGACCTCCAGCACTCCTATATTGCCAACTGAGCTACGTTCAGAATACGAACATCTCTTTGACAAACAGCTCGGACTTGCCAAGGGATTCAAACACAAAGTTAAGGTTCGTGAGTCCGTTCCACCCGTTGCCAGCAAGCTACGACGGCTGCCCTTTACCCTTCGTGAGCAGGTGTCGGCTGAGCTGCAGAAACTCGAAGCCCAAGACATAATCGAGCGCGTTGACGCGTCTCAGTGGGTTTCTCCTATAGTGGTTGTTCGAAAAAAGGATGGCTCAATACGAATGTGTGTTGATCTGCGAGAGCCCAGTAAAGCTATAATTGTTGATAGCTTTCCTCTACCACAGACAGACGAGCTGCTGCACAGCTTAGCTGGCGCCAAGCGATTCTCGAAGCTGGATTTGGCGTCTGCTTACCATCAACTAGAACTTGATCCTGAGAGTCGTGATCTGACTACTTTCATTACGCACGACGGGCTTTTTCACTTTAAGAGAGTATGCTTCGGCTTGGCTTCAGCCCCGTCAGCATTTCAGAAGATGATGCATCTCGTACTGAAAGGGTGCAAAGGTGTACTTTTCTACATAGACGACATTATCGTCTATGGTCGTTCTCGAGAAGACCATCTTGCAAATCTTGGCGCCGTTTTGCAACGACTTTCTAAAGCGGGCCTGAAACTAAACCAGAAGTGCGTTTTCGACGTCACGGAACTGACGTTCTTGGGACATGTTGTAAACGGCAAAGGACTCTTTCCACTAGCGTCATCTATCCAAGCGATGAAAGAAGCTCCGGCGCCTTCAAACATAAATGAACTTCGTTCCCTGCTTGGCCTGGTGGGATTTTACTCCAAGTTCGTGCCCCATTTTTCGGATGTTGTGGAACCTCTATTGGCATTGATTCGAGGCAACGAACCATTTGCTTGGACATCAGCTGTCGAAGAGAGTTTCATCCGTTTAAAATCACTGCTGACAACTTGCAAGGTTCTATATTTCTTTGACCCGAACCTTCCCGTCATCGTCGCGACCGATGCCTCCGGATATGGACTAGGCGCTGTGCTGCAACAAGACAACAAGGGAATTCTACAGACGGTTGCCTTTGCCTCCCGCACTTTGAGCCCACAAGAAAGGAAATACTCTGCAGGTGAACGTGAAGCCTTAGCATGCGTTTGGGCCTGTGAGCACTGGCACGTGTACCTTTGGGGTCGCCCCTTCGTTTTGCGAACTGACCACAGTGCCCTTGTCACCTTATTGTCAACTAAGGGTGTTGGACATCGGCCACTGCGCATTTCACGTTGGTCAGTGCGACTGCTTTGTTACAACTACACCGTAGAGTACTGCAAGGGAAGTGATAATGTGGTGGCTGATGCGCTCTCTCGACTGCCTTTGCCAGGAGAAACCAATCAGATTGCTGAAGATGAGTTTGCCTTCTTTCTCCGATATTAACCATGGCATAATTATAAGCAGCGAGTGCATCTGACAATATGATTGCTAAAGTCATGACTTTTGTTTTGTCCTCTTGGCCTGAAAAAAAATCTCTCGAAGCGGAGCTAATGCCATATTTTCATGTCCGTACAGAGCTATCCATTGTGCATGACTTGCTTTACTGTGGTGAAAGGATCGTAATTCCAAGTAGCCTTACTCGTCGGTTGACGGAAGTCGCACATGAATCACACCCGGGGATCAGTCGCACGAAAAGCCGACTGTGAGAGCTGTACTGGTGGCCTCGAATGGATGACCGTGTAGAACAACTTGTTAAAACACGTGTTGTTTGCCAGTCATGCGACAAATCTGCACGGCCACCTGCAGCCCCTATGCAGCCAGTAACTTTCCCTGACAAGCCTTGGGAGAAAATTGCCATTGATATTATTGGTCCATATGAGCAAGCTCCCATCAATTGCCGTTATGCAGTAACGCTTATTGATTATCACAGCAAATGGCCAGAAGTATTTTTTTCAAGACAAATTTCTATGGCGACGGTCAAGAACTTCCTGCTACAAGTGTTTGCTCATGATGGCTACCCGAGTGAAATAGTTTCTGACCACGGACCACAGTTCAGCTCGGCTGAATTTGAAGAGTTTCTTCGGGAACGTGGCATACGCCATTGCTTTTCTTCTGTTTACCACCCGCAAGCGAACGGGCTCGTAGAAAGGTTCAACAGAGTCCTCAAGTCTGTTGTCCAGATGGCAGTATATGAGCGGTGTGATATCCGTGTCGCCGTGACGGACTACTTGGGCATCTACCGCTGCACACCTCATGCCACAACGGGAGTTGCACCCGCCACGAACACGATTAAGCATCGTTGGATTACCGGATCCGTCATTTCACGAAAATCCTGGTGAGTCGATGAAACGGCTGCGTCAGTGTGTACGACAAAACCAAGCTTATTCCAAACTTTAAACAGACTGCCGTCGTGGAGCCCGGACTAGACACTTTGCCGTCGGTGACTACGTCCGCGTGAGAAAGTCGTCAGTTCACGGGAAAATATCCTCGCACTTTTCGGAACCGAAGAAGATTATTGAGCAACGAGGGCCAGCCTCATTTCTTTTGGAAGACGGTCGAGTGTGGAACGCTTCCAAATTTCAAGCGATACACCCAGCAGCTGCAGAGAAGCTGAGAAGCAGTCGGCCTGGTATTCTGGATTGGAATCTACCCTTGCCGGACAAGCCTCTTCAAGGTAGTGCACCTGTGAGTGAACAGCATGCCGACTGTCCACCTACGTCACGGCAAGAGATAGCAGAACAAGCCAACAGTGAATCAAGTTCAGAGCCATCTTCACTGCAGGACAAAATGACCGGCCAGCCACCACGGAAGAGTGGACGCGTAAAAAAAAACCCATTGAAGCTCGGGGACTATGCGCTACGCAAGCGATAGTTTTTTTTTTTAAGCAACCGGGGAAATGTTGTATATGAAAGAAGATGAGGATGGGCGCGTGGGAACATTGAATAAAGAGGATGATGTTCAGGCTTCGGATGCATCGTTCCTGTGTGTTCTAAATACAACAAATTGGTGAGTATATGTTGGTGCGTAACTAATCCCGTGAAAGTCACGTAACTAATCACGTGAAACGTTGTCGCAAGAATCACGTAATTAGCGTATCTACTCGCATGCCATGTTCCCACCAAAACCGCGTATTATCACGTAGAACCTAACGCCATTTTGCAACACTTGGTAATAGCTTGCAAAAAACCTAGCAAATACGTAGCCAAGCTGGTATAACAAGCTAGGTGACCACCAGCTCCGCAGTGACTCAGTCTCGCGCAACTAGCGCAAGCTGCAGAGATATTTTTTCGCAAGTTTATCGTGCTGTTTTCAAAGTTTTGCCAATGCTGACCCTTCGTGTGGCCGCACCCGTGAAATCCATGCGCCGGTGCGACAGCACTCCCTCAAAATCTACTATATAAACACATGGCACGTAAATGAAGCTACTGTGTCGAGAAAAACGTTGGTTCACGCGTTGGTTCACTTATCATAAAGTGCGGCTCCTTTGCGCACACTATCGCCGCAAAAGTAATTATTTGGGATGCGCAGAAGCGGCAAATCGCACGCGCGCACTTCCATCATGCTTGCAGTGAAAGGAGGCGTCTGCTACGCGACCCGCTTGCGGTTCCGACGGTTGCCGCTACACGGCTTTCAGTGGCGCCCCTATAGGCGCTGCGCATCGCGAATTGTGTGCGCGCCGAAATGTTTCCAATAATACTTTCTAACTGTTGTGAAGTTAAAAAGCCGGCAGATCCCACGCACTGTGGGAATCGATGTAATGCGAAGCAGCCAGGAAGGAGCAAATCCTGCTTTACATAATTTGCATGTCATGTTTGACATGTTAGGACCTGTCATTTATGTTCGTCATACAGTCACGTCGCGCAATACCAATTTTGGTGTATTCGCAATGCCCACGAACTATAGGTGGCGCGCTGTACGATTCAAGATGGCGCCCGATGGAGGGTCAGTCCGTTTGTTAGCATAGGAACAGATAGGACATGCGGACGTACGGCCCGTGCCACTTTCACCGGATGAAGTCATGAGCTGCACTGAAATGGATATGAGACCGAAATGCTTTCTCAAACCATGGAAGCTCGCCACCTAATTATTTGCCGCGGTGTGAAAGGTTATATTTCAGCTCCGTTACCGTGCATAAGCGATGCTGTGTGAAATACTGTGCGTGCTGCAGAAAACTTCATGAACTAGAATTGACGTATGACCTGAACGGCACTCCGAGATACTGTGTACCGAGCCTGCCTGACTGATTTGCCGCAGTGGTAGGCCGCTAGCGAGTAGCGTCATCGCTGCTGCACGGGACCGAATGTTTAACGTGGCGTTGCTTTGCAAACATACGCCGTCGTCATTACTTGCGCAGTCAGGAACGCGGAGTTGCTTCTTCAACGGAACACAAGCATGCATTTAACATCCTATATAGTAGCGCTTGTGTCACAGCCATGCTCAGACTCAAGCCGTGCGCAATTAACTGCACTCGGATGCCGCAGGTTCGATCAGCACAATCGAAACATGAATATCAAAAAGAACACGCACGTATGCTTTTCGCAACGACGAATTCTTCGACGTTGCGAAAATGCGTCGAACAACTACGCCGATCGGAAGGTACCGGTGAAGTACAGGAGAAGTGAGCCGATAGGCATGGATTGTGGCCGTGACTGCACGTTTCATCGTTCTAACCATTTCGCTTCCCTGTTCCGAACTCGAGTGTTTTGGCGGCATGCGGGGCTTGATAATATCCACAGTAATTGCGCTATGTGCAATGTACAAGAAAAACTACGTTTTTATTTTAATCTCGCTGAAGGACACTATACATTAAATACAATCAAAGTGACTTACGAGCGCGAAAAAACATTAGCGCGCGAGGGGACGTGTAGTGCAACTCGCTCCTCGTGAGTTAGCAGCTGATCGTTCATCGCCGCTGTCACACTCAGCGCTTTCACAGCCTTCTCCGTCCAGTGAAAAATCCTCGTCGTCAAGGTGGTTCCTCTTAACATCATTGCTGAAAGCAATCTGAAGAATTTCCTCCGCCGAACGACTTCGATTAGTCGTCGTCACAACGTTATCTGGGCCAACGCCTCCTCTCTGTCTGGGCGCGCAGAACTTCTTGCTCTCACACCGGTCAACAAACAAGTCGCTTGCAGAGTGCTGCCATCTACAACAAACGTACAAAAACAAGCGGCGCAGCACTGGCCAATTTGAGATTACTCAGTTATGTATCGCTAGCTCGAGCGAAAACAAGCGGCGCAGCGCTGGCCAATTTGAGATTACTCAGTTATGTATCGCTAGCTCGCGCGACTTCCCGCCTACAATGCCATAAATTCATGCACTACAAGAGCACTCACGAATGCTATATGCAAGTAAAACACGGTGAATTTCAACTGAGAAGGTCAGACGACAGCGTTTAACTAACCTACGTGGCTACACAAAACCTCGCGAAGCTGATATTTGTACGATGTGGGTCATCGTTGAACGCGCGAGTTGGCACGTATTTTCGCGAAAACTTTGCACCTCGCAAGAATTAGTCAGATTTATCGTGTCACGGAGGGCCCGGTTTGTTCACTGATGCAGGAAACATGCAAACTCGTGGGGTTTGTTTTTTGCGAACACAGCCGAACAAGTGTGCGACTGCGTAGGGCTGCCATGGTGTCGTCTACTGATCATCCATGAGAGGACGCTCCTAAATTCCGCTAGGGGCGCGACAGTCTATGGGCATTGCGAATATCAAGCTAGCAAACTGGACGCAAGCGCACCATGAGCGTGGCAAGTAAATGGCGTTGTAGATGACACGCATGCCAAGATTTTCATGTTGCCACCTGCCACTTATGTTCGTTACACAGTCATGTCACTCAATACCAAATTTGGTGTATATCAAGCTAACGAAACGGCCGTGAGCGCGCCATGAGCGTGGAATGCAAGTCATGTTGCTCATGACATGTCATGATTTCCATATTACCACTTGTCATTTATGTTCGTCATACAGTCACGTCACTCAATACCAAGTTTGGTGTATATCAAGCTAACGAAACGGCCGCAAGCGCGCCATGAGTGTGGCATGCAAGTCATGTCGCACATGACAAGTCATTATTTGCATATTACCACCTGTCATTTATGTTCATCATACAGTCACGTCACTCAATCCCAAATTTGGTCTATATCAAGCTAACGAAACGGCCGC
The DNA here is from genome assembly GCA_030522465.1 of Rhipicephalus appendiculatus. Taxonomy (NCBI): domain Eukaryota; kingdom Metazoa; phylum Arthropoda; class Arachnida; order Ixodida; family Ixodidae; genus Rhipicephalus; species Rhipicephalus appendiculatus. Next base: position 75,894 of record JALIZH010014269.1, on the reverse strand, counting down.
GAGCGCACCATGAGCGTGGCATGTAAATCATACTTTTCATGACAAGTTAGTCATGATTTTCATGATATGACCAGCCATTTACGTTCGTCATAGAGTCGTGTTATGCTATACCAAATTTGGTATAAATACCATTAACGATACGGCCGGGAGAGCACAAATTCGTAGGCGGCTAGATAGATAGATAGATAGATAGATAGATAGATAGATAGATAGATAGATAGATACGCTCAAAGTTGCCGAAGTTCGCTAAGAAATGCTTCGCATTTAATAAAAGTATTTCTTGGTGCAATTGCAGGTCTTTGTAGTATGGCAGCCTTTTTCTTGATTATTTACATGAATTAGAATGAGATATTGCTATCTTTCATTGTTTTATTTTTTGTTCTTCAGAAATTAGAGCACTGTTTCTTCTTACTTCAAGAAGTGGTCATGTAGAGTGCTTGTTTCACTATGATGCAATGGTCAGGATTTAGGAACTGTGGCACAGTGCTGTGAAATTTTGGTGAGAAGACACCGAGTTGCAGCATATGGATACGGATGTCTCGGCCCTGTTTCTCAAATGCAGCAAAAGGTCATGTTAAAGAGCTTATAGAAAGCGACACGAAGCTTTACATTACCGCGAATTTTGTTCAACTCAGCAAATATTTCAGACGCAAAGCCCCAGTTGATTATTAAACCCTGTATTTGTCCCTGAAATAGCTCCCCAACGATTTTCTCCTTAACCCTTTCCTGCCCGAGAAAAATATAATAGAAAAATTGCTAACTTGCTCATAAATTATTGATGTTTGCTCTACTGTAATTAGGTTTTCAAAGGTTAAACTGCAAAAATTGGAGTTTTTGCCCCAGAAAACAGACCCGCTCATATGTGCGGGCTGGGCTTTTATTCATGTGATTTACTGCAGCGAGGAATACACTCATAACGGCTAAGACAAAGCAAAAAAATGCGTGGTCAGCGCTGCGAATGCAACATTTTAGAGTATTGCGTGTCACTTGTGAGGCACAGGTATAAGTTGCACTTCATACAACGCATCCTTGAACAAGAAGCTACACTTGACAGCCTGCAGTGTTGTGCATATGTCAAACTGCATACTGATCGCCAGTGGTACGTATAGCTGAGTCTAATCGCTTGGCTATGCCGGGCACCTTTTACACTCCAGTAAAGTTGTCTAAGGATTGATCTTGTGACACATTTTTCTTTCCGCTTTGAATTCTTGGGCGCCTGGTGACGAGCAAAGTTCCTCAGAGATCGGATGCAGCACATGACGAGGTCCATACCTAAAGCTGCTTGATCTTTTGCACACTTACTTGCAAAGTTCTTCTATGTCTACAACTAGGGCACACTGCCGTTTTGTCAGCAGTAACTTCAAAGACCGTTGCATTAAATTAGTGTGAGAAAGTCGGCAAAGGAGTCTTGACAACACCAAGAACGTCGGTTGTCTCACCACTTGAGGCTTTGCCGCCGAATGTGCCGTCTTCCAAAAGACATCAATTTCACTGAAACTGGCAGGATAGGGTGAGTGATCACCTGACCCGGTTATTACGGAGGTGACTGCTCAGAAACTCGCCTTCCATACTTCTGTTTTCATCACTAAGTTGGCTCGAACCACGAATATGAATCTCTGTCAATTCGTCAACGTGGTCCCTACCCAATTCTGACGCAAGACATCAGGAGGCTCAGTATCTCTTCTATGTCTTCTTCATTCTCTGATTTGAAAATCTTGGCATGTGAAAAAAAAAAAAAATTCAGCGCCCAAAGAAGCTTGTTCCCTAAGTTAGATAATTTTAGCAATTTTAACCCTCAATGTTATTTATTATCCTTAGAATTTCACTGGCGATACTGAAACTCTATATGATAGGCAATGTAAAATCTAATTCTTTGAAATATAATGCATGTTGTCACAACACATTCACAAAATTAATATTTTCTGCATAAATGGTGATAGCAATTCACACACATCACTTCGCGTCGCTAACTTCAGATATAATACCCCTGTCACACGTGGAAACTTAAGTGCACTTTGCGCGAGTGCACTTCGCTCACAAAGTGTCACTTTGGCGGTGCGCTGCTACACGAGAAAGCGAAGTGTACTTTGCAAATGATGACAGTGGCAATTGGCGGCTTAGTAGCGCAACATATATTTGTTACTTTTGCGCCCGTGTCACAGTGTCGGACCACGTTGTTATCGTGGAAGTAGCACCAGTGGCACACGCCATCGCAAATGACTAGAAAACGAGTGACCTACACATGTGCAAGTGTGCAAGGAAGTAAACAACGCGACGGACGCGGCCATTACACGGCATGTGCTCCCGCATCCCCTTAGCGGACGTGGCCGCAAGTTGCCCGAGGGCGAGAGTAGCGAGGTTTTTTGTTGTAGTACGACTTGTTTTAATACATATCAGTATTCCTAATAACGAAAGCAATGGTTTAAAGATACTATGAGCGCCGCTTTACGCAGTAGTGTATTTATGTGCAAGCCACTGCTACCGAGGCTACACACTCCGTCGCAGCGAAGTGAGGTTGGTGAACACACTTGCCGGCAAGTGTACTTTGCAGCGAGTGACCTTAAACTTTCTCGTGTGACAGCGTGCAAAGGACACTCGCGGCGAAGTGCACTCGCTCAAAGTGCACTTACGTTGCCACGTGTGACAGGGGTATAAGAAAACATCAGGAAACCCCAACCAAAGAAGTGCCAATAAGATGCCAAGAAAGCTATTCGCAATAAAAAAAAACAGGTACCGAATAAATAAATAAATAAATAAATAAATGTGCAGGCGCAACCACGCGCGAAAGAGCCAACCTGTGCCGCTCTGCCGGGCACTTGACGAGGACTAAAGCCCAGCCCGCACAAACGTGCGGGTGACTTTTTCACGCGTGAGTACACAGCGTGTGTGGTAAGAACTCGCAAATTTTTTAGCGAAGCATGTTTTTCTAAGTATTACTATTCCTTTCATATGCATACACTCCCGAAAAAAAAATCTATAACAACAAGGAACGTTGATTTACACGTCTGAGGTAGCTGCTGTCAGCGCACGTGCTCAGACGGCATTTTGCGTGGAAGATTACTCGCCCTCTGGTGTAGAAATTATTGAACTACTGAAAGAGATACATTCCTGTAAACTTTGACTTCAGCGGCACAGAGCTATGAAACCGAAACTGAAACAGGTGCCGTTTCGTGATAGTCTTTATTGACCCACACGTTTGTGCGGGTCAGGCTGTAAAGGGTTAAAGCACGGCATGATTTACTTCAACATAGAATATGTGTTGGCTGTACTAAAAGCACGAATGCCTTACAATAGTTACTTTTTAAAGTGAAAGAAAAATTGCGTGGAATACTTACGCAGCTTGTGCTCCCACGTAGTAACTAAGCAAGGCATTGGAGGAAACCTCATTTAATTGCAAATATGAACTGTATGGTGGGTGATTATGAGGTGACTGATGGTCATGGGACAGAAGAAACTAAGGGTTGTGGGCAAGAAAACTACGAGCAGCACGTTAATAGGACTGACAAGTGCGGCAAGTTGGACAGGTTGGTAAACATGTATGACTTTTGCCTCCGTTTTTATGCACTACAAATTGGAAGCCATGCAGTACGTTAATTTTGTCTTCTGGAATTTTATAGGTCAATATGCATTCAGTGCCCATGTATTCAATTCATTAACAATGGTACAAATGCTCCATGTTAGAGAGTTGAATATTTGTGTTCAAAAACTTGGGCCTGTACCTGCTCCAAAATGCTAATTTGCTGCTCCAAAGCAGGGTTTTATCTGCTCCAGAAGGTGCGCCAAAATGGCTTCAATCAATCGAATCACTGTACTGTGCTTGTGGATGTTTTCAGTTGCCAGTTTCAACATGTTGACTGTGTGGCTATGGCCCCTGGTTCGGTCATGGATTTGTCTTTAAAAATCTGTTTAGATTTCCTTTTTCTGGTAAAGCTCTGATTTTCTTACTTTTTTACAAACTAATGTGTGTGTTGCGATGAAAAAAAAAAGAGGCAGGACTGTCACCCTCTGCTGCACTCTAAAAAAAAAAAGCATGTCACTTGTGATTATGCCGCACCAACATGAAAGTTTTTTTAAAAAAGTATGCGAAGGACCAGCATGTCCAGGATCAAACTTTGGCTTTGCTATCTGACAGTGCTCTGTGGTGATGATTACCCAACAAAAGACTTGCAACCTGTGAAATAAGCATTTTTAGGCCGTTCTCTGGCCCTTGTGGTGGTTGTGCAATTAATGTAAGACCTACGCAGATCCTGCACCGTGACATGAAGGCAGCCAACATCCTCATCACCAAGGCTGGTGTGTTGAAGCTGGCTGACTTTGGGCTGGCTCGGGCCTTCTCCCTGAGCAAAACGGGGCAGCCCAATCGTTACACCAACCGGGTGGTCACGCTGTGGTACCGTCCACCTGAGCTGCTGCTGGGCGAGCGCAACTACGGCCCTCCTGTGGACATGTGGGGTGCGGGCTGCATCATGGCCGAGATGTGGACCCGCTCACCCATCATGCAGGGCAACACGGAGCAGCACCAGATCAGCCTCATCAGTCAGCTGTGCGGCTCACTCACACCCGACGTCTGGCCTGGTGTTGAGAAGCTCGAGCTGTACGCCAAGCTCAACCTTCCCAAGGGACAGAAGCGCAAGGTCAAGGAGCGCCTCAAGGCATGTCTATTCTCGCTTGCTGCTTTCACATAGTTTAAGATATGCAGGCTACTTGAGGAATTCAGGGCGAATGAAGTAAACATCCGAAAAAAATGTATCCGTACATTTTTATTCCGCTCAAGTAGTCCACGGCCACGTCCGAAATAGCTTCAGTACACTTATCTGGCATTATGTTCTGATAAGTGTACAGTGGAACTTCAATTATACTTCCCCTAGTGTTGCGACCACCCGCGTTTTACGACAAATTGGCTTGGTCCCGGTAAAACCTCCATAGAAATACCGTATTTATTCGATTCTACCGCGCCCTTGATTGTAACACGCACCCGGTTTTCCGCGACCAAAAAAAAGAAAAAAGTTAAACATCGATTGTAACGCGCACCCATTTTTCGTGACAGAGAAGAAAAAGTCCATAGGAGTCAACCTTCGCACATGCAGAACAACAAGCATTTGGGTTTTCATGAAGTTTGTGAGCCAGCACCTGCTTGCTCTGAAATAGCTCCGCGTTTTTAGCCCTTTTTCTAAGGCTAACTGCATTGCCCGTACCTGGAGCTGGTCTGTCGTCACGGGCCGCTCGCTGCTCAAGCACATACTCGCACCTCTTTGATTTCGGGAAACTGGCTCTGCTTTGGTCCACTGGAAAGCTTTTCGCGAAGCTTTGCTGTCAAAAATATTCTGCTTCTGTTTGCGCCAGTCTCGCACGCACGTTTCGGGGAATCCGAACGACCGCGATGCGGCCCGATTTCCGTCCGTCTCTGCACACGTAATAACATTTCTTTTAAATGCGGTATCGTGGTGCACTCGTCGAGTCTTTGGAGTCGGCACTTCCATGCCGTCGATGCGAACGCAGAACAAGGATGACAAACTCCTCAGCACACGTACGAACTGAAACAATGGCAGAAATGGCCGAGGCGCGTAGGAGGCGGGCATTTTTGAAATGACGATGGTGATATGATAACCGAGTTTAACAGAGGGTTTTTTTTTTACTCGATTCTAATGCGCATGCGATTTTTGGACTCGTTTTACCGGAAAAAAGGTGCGCGTTAGATTCGAGTAAATACGGTAATGTATTTAAAACCTCAATTGTACGACGCAATTTTACGCTGGGGTGCCTCTACGACGCTTCGCTGGAATGTCCAAGAAAAAAAAACAAAAAACACCTACGATGATGCAGGCTGGCATGCAAGCACACTGCGACCGGGTGGCCGGATGAAATAAATAGGGAAACTGAGGAACCGAGTTCGTTCCTCCGTACATTCTAGCGCACTATCCGTGCTGCCACCGCTGCCACCGCAGGGCCTCTTCAATTTTTCTACACGCGGTTGGTCATAGCTAGCCAGAGCCAGCCGGAGCGCATTTATTTTGTCGCATTGCACTGTGCACTTCCGTTGCGGTCTTTGTTTGTTTTGTTTTGTTTTTTTCCCCGTTTTCTTTGGGTGGCTCTGGAGTGACCGTTGTGAGCAGATAACATGGCAGATAATTTTGAGCTTGCTTTCTAGTATACGATAACTTTGACTAGATTTCACGACGTTGCACTGGACGTGTTGAACGGTGATTGTCGAGCCCGTCTATGTTTGCGACCAGCCGCGGAAACCGGAACTAGCTGCTGTCTAGCTACCAGAGGGCTGGGGTCATGCTGGGGCGTTTTAGCTGCACCCGATTGGTCGAAGCTCGCGGACATACGCGCTCGCGAAAATCGAATTGGTCCACTGCCTTGCTGCCATTCGGCCATTCCTTCACATGTGTGCCTCATCGGTTGGTTGTGCGCCGCAGCTGCTGTGTCCACGTGCAAAATTTTCTGTATTGCCTGCGACCTGAACATTCCCGAGTCGTCACTGAAAACGATCCTCGCGAAGAAGGACAGCATCATGCTGAATGCGTCGAAGTTCGGCCTGAACAGGAAGGCTGCGAAAGATGGCAAATACAGTCGACGTCCGATTTTTCGGACGCCCGAAATTCCGGACATGCCTGATTTCCCGGACTCATCTGCGGCACCGTCAAGTTCCCCATAGAGGCAATGTATTAAAAAGTCCGAAATTTCGGACGCTTATAGCCTTCGCTGTCCGATTTTCCGGACTTTTTACCGCTAACCGCCGACTCGAAGTCTCCATTAATGCCGCCATTTTGTTTTTCTCGTATCCTCGAACCCCCCTCCCACAATCGCACCATGGCCTCCGAGATAGGGCGCCGGCGCGCTATCTCGGAGGCCATGTTTGCACCGCCGGAACAGGTGTAGCCAGCCGCACCGCGCCTCGGCTACCGTACCCTCGAAACCGCAATTGCCACAATCTAGCACACGCCAATCCGTTGCCAGCCGTAGCTTAGCCAAACCTCACTGTGTTCAATGTTTGGCCAGCTCTTCGGTAGATCGTGTGCTGCTGCGCGCTACCTTTAGCGTTCACGTTTCCCGATCTTCAGCGTTCGCCGTTGACAGCGATGGCACCGACTGCTCCTTCGTCTTCGTCCGCGCCTACGAAGCGCACAAATCCCCCCTCGTAACGCAAGAGACTCTCCGGAACTGTTTTCGACACGCGGGCTTCACACTCGACGTCGAGACTGCCGTCTCGCCCGGAGTGGACAGCGTGTGTGATGAACTTCCATCCGCGTACGTTGCCTTCGACGATCTGCGCGCTGCCGGCGTTTTGATTCCAGCAAGGATAACCTTTGAGGGCTTCGCTGCCGAAGACCACGAGCTCTGAGCGGAATTGACAGATGACGAAATCGTTCAAGTTACGGAGGATTCCGACGACTCCGACAACGAGGACGAGGCAGCGTCTACACAGCTGACGAGCTCAGAGTTGACGCGAGCACTGATGACACTATCATCGATGAGACAACATGACGCTAGCTGAAATTGAGGCAGACATCATCGCGGGCAAGCGGAACGCCATGCAAAAGAAAATAAGCGACTTTATTGCGCCGAAGTGTTCACCAATGAGGTAGCACCGGCTACGTCGTTTTTTTTTTTCTTTTTTTTTTTTAATAAACGGCTCTTTTTAGAGCCACCTAAACGATGCATTCGCTGAATTGCAATGGGAATCCAGTACTCCGGCCGTGACCTTCTCCACAAGAGAAAAATACCTATGAAAAAAGTGTGTTTTCGCGTGCATTCGTTTTTCCGGACTGCCCGATTTTCTGGACGTTTTCGCGGTCCCTTGAGGGTCCGGGAAATCGGACGTTGACTGTATGCTGCCATGGAGAAGGCTCTCGTTGAGTGGTTGCGTCAGGCACACAGTTCAGCAATTGCCATGGATGGCGCAATTTTGAAGGAGAAGGCGGAGACAATTGCATTGCGCTGTAGCATGGATGACTTTAAAGCCTCCAGTGGCTGGTTGGATCGCTTTAAGAAACGCGGTGGAGTTGTGTACAGCCGCTGCTGTGGAGAGAGCTCGTCAGTCAGCTCCTACACTGTTGAAAAGTGGACTGCATTGCTGCCGGAATTGATACGGCAGTACAAGTCCTCTGACGTGTTCAATGCGGACGAAACTGGATTATTTTATAATACAGTGAAACCGCGGTGATACGTCACGAGACCACCAAAAATATTCGTATCATCCGAAATTCGTATCACCAGAAAGCTTGGGAAATTAGCATGCGACAAAAGAAAGCTGGTGTACATTTTCATTTATTGTTTTTCTGGGCCGCAGCAGTGTGAGGAAGAACTCTGAATGATTGCCAGTTAAGTTTTTAGATGTCGGCAATCGTACCAGCACTCGTAAATATACGGCCCATACGCGCATGTTTAATTAATGAACCAGGCGCGTTGTGACCTGTGACAGCAGTAGCCCCTTCCAAATTTTAGTATGCTTTTTTGCATGACACCGGAGTACTTCGGCGAAAGTAACGGAAGAAGCGCTTAGACGTGATAGATCAAGGCCACAAAATTTCAGAACCACGGTCCTATGTTGTGATTTTGTTATCGCGGAGGTGTAGGGGATGTCTTTTGGGAGATTTATGACCATGCTCGCACAAGTGCGATCTCAACATTCACGCATGTTGACGTTGTGAGGCCTGACCCCTTCGCCAAGACCGTCTTTGCCTTCTATCGGCCCTCGTCCACCTTTCATAGGATGTCTGATGCACGAGACAGGCACGTGTAAGCACAGCACAACGACAGCAGCCCGCGTTGACGAGTTAGAAAAAAAAAGCATGGCACCAATGCCCCCTGTAGTCTAAACGTGAAGACACACGGAGGCACATTAGAGTCTGAAAGATTCGCGCGCACAATCTCGGAGGCCGTGATGCGTCTCCGAAGGTTTATTCTGACCGTAAGAAAAGTATTTTTTTACACCGTGATTCTGACGATTTGGCGGTGCTGCTCACCTGCCCGCGCTTGCGTTCCCACGCTCACACGGGCTTGGTGCGGCTTCCACTACAGCGCAGACAGCACCTCTACGTACCTGGGCGGTAGCGTACGTTCGTATCAAACGTCACAAGGTGAAAATCGGTTTGCAACAACCGTACTCCATTACATTGTAGGCCATCTTAACCGGGACCAAAGAAAAATTCATATCCCCGAAATTCGTATGAGCTGTGATCATATCACCAAGGTTTCCACTGTATGCAGCATGAGCAGACATTAACATTCAAAGGGGAGAGCTGTCACGGGGGTAAGCGAAGCAAAGAGCGTCTCAACGTATTGCTTTGCACTAATGAAGATGTCTCAGAAAAGGTTCCTGCCCTCGCGGTGAGCAAGCTTGCGAAGCCGCAATGCTACAAAAATTTAAAAGGCTGCCATGCCAGTACACGTTCAACCGGAAAGCCTGGATGATGACTTGCTGCTATGTTTTCTGCATATCTGCAGCAGCTGGACTCGAGAATGGGGGCTAAGAAGAGAAAGCTGCTTCTTCTGCTTGACAGTGCGCCATGCCATCCATCGGATGTGCTGCATTTGAGAAATGTGAAAGTTATTTCTGCGCCCCCACTAGCACTAGCCAGCTGCAGCCACTTGACGCCGGCGTCAAGTGCATGAAACAGACGTTTCTGGTGCAGCGTCGGCTGGCGGGCATGGAACACAAGCAGTTGGACATGAAGCTTTCTGTGCTTGATGCAATGCACTACTTTGCTAGTGCATGGGGCGCGGTCACGGCAGAAACCATCGCCAACTCCTTCAGGCACTGCGGCTTTAAGAGAAATGGCGCTTGTTCTACCAGTGAAGCTGCAGTGTCTGTTGATGACGAACAAGAGTTCGGCAGCCTGGAGCTGCCTGGATCTTTCGCGGACTATGTTGGTGCCGACGACGATGTTGCAGTGTGCAGTGCAGTGCAGTGTCGCTGGATGACATCATCGAAACTGTGTCCTGACTCTGCGGAAACTTCCAATGAAGAAGAGGTGGACGACACTGCAGAGGCTAGCGCGTTCGTTCCGACTTAAGGGGAGACACTGGTCTTAAAATGGGGATTTTTATTATTAGAGATATTGTAATGAAATTAGGTGTGTATATTGTAAGGAGGAAGAAGAACGGTACTCCGTAGTGGGCCAGCTCCTTAGCCAGAAGGTCCGGGCGCGAGCTGTGGGCTCCCGTGCTGCGATTCTTGTGTCGGTTGTCGCCGCCCGCTTTCAGCGACCACAGGCCTCCTGCTGAAGAGCTATTTGCGCCAATAAACCACGGTTCAGAGTGGTGGAGGTGCGGGGTACTCAACCTGGAACTCCGCAACAGGACACTGCCCGCTCTCCAAGAAATGGCCGACGAAAACACCCAGCAAGGCACGACCCAGCCTCCCGTGGTCGTCGTGCCCACTGCGCTACACGTGCGCGACCCACCTTTTTTCAACGGCACCGACGAACAAGACATCGAAGATTGGCTGTCGACATTTGAAAAGGTGGGCGCGAGCAACAAGTGGGACGACGCCTCGAAACTGCAGTATGTCACCTTCTACCTGAAAGAGGTAGCAAGCCTCTGGTTTAACAACGACCAGTCCGAGTTCACTGCTTGGAGTGTTTTTAAGCAACGCATCGTCGACGTGTTCGGTCGCCCCGAGGTACGGAAGCTCCGTGCTGAACAGCGCCTGCGGGGGCGAGCACAGCATCAGGGAGAAGGCTTCACAAGTTACATCGAAGACGTGCTCGACTTGTGCAAGCGCCTTAACCCTTCGATGAGTGAAGCAGACAAGATTAGGCACATCTTGAAGGGCATAGACGACGACGCCTTTCAGATGCTGCTGGCCAAGGACCCGCGGACCGTGTCTGAACTCGCTACTCTGTGCCAGAGCTTCGAGGAGTTGCGGAAACAACGGGTCTTGACACGGCGGCCAGCCGCTACAGACGAAGCTCTCGCGGCGTTGACCCTCGGTAGCGAGCACAACCTAATGTCAGAAATCAAACGATATGTGCGCGAGGAGGTGGCTCAACAGCTTTCGTGCCTGTCGGATCTACCGACAACGGAACCCACTCCTGAGCGTCTCGCACCCGCCATCAGACAGGTGATACAGGAGCAGGTCTCCGAGGCACTGCCGTCCGCCTCCCAGACAACACCTGTCGCCGCTCCACTGAGTTATGCGGCTGTTGCTGCTACTCCGCCGCGACCTCTGCCTGTGTCGACATCCCAACCTGTGCGAGCACCTACGAAGCCATTTCCTGGAACACAGCAGTGCTATAACGGAAACTCATGGCGCACACTTGATCGCTCGATCTGCTACGCATGCGGCTATCCAGGCCATGTCGCGCGCTTTTGTCGCCGGCGCTACGCAGCGGGCCCGGCTGCCCCGAGGTACTCCGACTACTCTTTCCGGGCACCGTACGACACGCAAGGAGAACTGCCCCCTCGATGGGACCGCCCGCCAGCAGACCTGTTACCATCCGAACGAGACCACCGCCCTGCTGCCGAGTACCGACCCGCTGCCGAGTACCGACCATTCTCTCCCCGTCGTGCACACTCACCACGCCGCCGTTCTCTGACACCTCTGCGTCGCCGACCTAGCCCCGTGGAGACGGAAAACTGACTGCCGCAGCTCCAGAGGCACGAGCTGCATCATCGTCACATTGTACAAGTCCTCGCCTGTCCCCCGCCAATGTTCTGGAAGTGTTTGTCGAAGGTTTACGAACTCTCGCGCTTGTTGACACCGGTGCCGCCATATCTGTGATGAGCCGAAAGCTTTGCCGCTCGATTCGAAAAGTAACGACGACGCCTTCCGAGTTTTTGCTGAGTACAGCGAGCGCGCAACAAATTCGACCGGTTGGAGCATGTACGGCCAGAGTATATATTCAAGACGTTGTGTACCACATACAGTTTCTGGTACTGGCCACTTGTTCTCATGACGTGATACTCGGATGGGATTTCTTGTCGCGCCACCACGCCGTAATTGACTGCGCTAGCGCTCAGGTGGAACTTTCGATGTTTCCCGATGCCCCGTCTACCGACACTGAACAAACTCACGTCGGCAAGCTTCTTGTTGCTACCGACACTGACGTTCCTCCTCTGAGTGCCGTCATTGTCCCTGTCGATCGCACTTAATTGTCTGGATGTACCGTTGTGTTCACGCCGTCGGACGTTTTCAGTCGCCGCCACGGTACGTCTCTGCCATATGCCGTTCTGCCGCCTCACGAAGATGCGACTGGAATTGTCGTTTGCAACCCCAGTTTATGCCCTGTCACCTTACACGCTCACGAGACGCTTGGCCACGTTCATCCAGTAGATGACAGCGCTATAGTGCCCATTGAGTCTCATGAAGCTGGCCAACAACTTCAACTGAACGCTGTCACTCCTCGTTTAATGCCGGATGACGTCTCCTCGGATATGTTCGACCGCTCCATCGACAGCAAGCTTTCTCCGGATCAACGGGACCAGCTTATAGCCCTTCTTGATGAATTTCGAGATTCGTTCGACCTTCCTCAAAAGGCACTGAGTCAAACGAACACAGTTGCGCACGCAATCTACACTGGAACGCACCCTCCTTTGCGGCAACGCCCCTATCGGGTATCACCAAAGGAACGTACTATAGTTGCGGAGCAAGTGGACGACATACTTCAGCGCGGTGTCATCACGCCATCGTCTAGCCCCTGGTCCTCACCTGTTGTACTAGTGAGGAAAAAAGACGGCTCGATTAGATTTTGTGTCGACTACGGCGACTGAATAAGATTACGCGGAAAGATGTATACCCTCTTCCCCGCATCGACGATGCCATCGATTGCCTCCAAGGTGCCGAATTCTTTTCCTCACTGGACTTACGTTCGGGTTACTGGCAGGTCCCGATGGCAGAGTGTGACCGTCCCAAGACAGCGTTCGTTACGCCAGATGGCCTATACGAATTCACGGTAATGCCATTCGGTCTGTGCAATGCGCCCGCAACGTTTGAAAGGATGATGGACAGCATTTTACGCGGCCTAAGATGGCAGATATGCTTATGTTACCTTGATGATGTTGTCGTCTTCTCCCCAGATTTCCCTACACACGTCGACCGTTTGCGCACAATTCTTCAGTGCCTTACTAAGGCAAACCTTCAGCTTAATCTGAAGAAGTGCCGCTTCGGGGCTCGCCAACTCACTATACTTGGCCATGTTGTCTCAAAGGATGGAATACTTCCAGACCCGGACAAACTTCGTGCGGTCGCCGAGTTTCCAAAACCGACAACACTCAAAGAACTGCGGAGCTTCGTCGGCTTGTGCTCTTATTTTTGTCGGTTCGTCCGTAACTTTGCGTCGATAATAGCACCACTTACGAAACTACTTGCTGGCCCTGCTAACCTTCCTAATTGGACCCGAGCATGTGATGAGGCCTTCGATACATTGCGCTGCCTGCTTACGTCGCCACCCATTCTGCGCCATTACGACCCCACTGCTCCGACCGAAGTGCACACTGACGCTAGTGGCGTCGGTCTTGGCGCAGTACTCGCGCAACGTAAGCCCGGCATTCCAGAATACGTCATCGCATATGCAAGCCGCGCACTCACAAAAGCGGAAACCAACTACTCGGTCACCGAGAAAGAGTGCCTCGCAATTGTCTGGGCGTTAAGCAAGTTTCGTCCTTACTTGTACGGACAGACTTTCGACGTCGTGACCGACCATCACGCACTCTGTTGGTTAGCGTCTCTGAAGGATCCTTCCGGTCGCCTTGCACGTTGGGCTCTTCGTCTACAAGAGTTTGACATTCGCGTCGTCTACCGATCTGGGCGAAAACATTCTGACGCGGACGCGCTCTCTCGATCACCAGTGCAATCCAGTGAAGATCCGCACTCAGAAACTGACGTTCCCATCGCTGCCATTTCCATCACGAGCATGTCATCTGAGCAGCGTAAAGACCCATGGATTGCCTCTCTCCTTAACGTCCTTTCCGACACTTCCACCTCTGCGTATCCACGTGCTCTTCGTCGTCAAGCCGCCCACTTTACGATACGAGACGCGCTATTATACCGAAGAAACCACCAAGCGGACGGTCGTAAATGGCTCTTGGTTATACCAAGCCACATGCGATCTGACGTATGTTCGTATTTTCATGCAGAACCGCAACATGCTCACGCTGGCGCGTTGAGAACGTACGAACGCCTCCGCCGGTGTTACTACTGGCGTGGCATGTACACCTTCGTCCAAAAATATATCAGATCTTGTCCATTGTGCCAACAACGGAAGTCATTTGCCCATTCACCTGGATTACTGCAGCCTCTACCATGTCCGGCACGCCCTTTTGACCGTGTTGGCATCGATCTATATGGACCGCTTCCTTACACTGCAGCTGGCAATCGATGGGTAATTGTCGCAGTGGACCATCTCACGAGATACGCTGAAACAGCTCCGCTACCTTCAGCTGGTGCTCGGGACGTAGCCAACTTCATCTTACGACGATACGTCCTGCGTCACGGTCCACCACGCGAACTACTCAGCGATAGAGGGCGCGTGTTTTTATCCGAGGTTCTTCAAGAACTCCTTCGCGCATGCCGCACGGTTCACCGCACCTCTACAGCCTACCACCCGCAGACCAACGGTCTAACAGAGCGCTTCAACCGAACGCTGGGAGACATGCTGGCAATGTATGTCAATTCAGACCAATCAAACTGGGATGTGGTACTCCCATTTGTAACTTATGCATATAATACCGCGACGCAGTCAACAACAGGCTTTTCGCCTTTCTTTCTTCTATATGGCCGTGAACCATGCGCCACTCTTGACACCATTTTGCCTTATCGTCCGGACGCTTCCGAATTCAGCCCCGTTTCTGAAATTGTGCAGCACGCCGAAGAGTGCCGTCAGTTGGCCTGCTCATTCACCTCGAACAAACAAGCCCTCGAAAAAGAACGCCACGACCGCGACCAGCAAGTCCAGACTTTCGCCGTGGGCACGCTCGTCTTGCTCCGCCTACCCTTCCACTCTCCTGGCCTGTCGTCCAAGTTTGCCCCGAAGTATCACGGTCCTTACCGCGTTGTGGAACGTTGCTCTCCTATAACATATG
This sequence comes from Rhipicephalus appendiculatus, assembly GCA_030522465.1. NCBI lineage: Eukaryota > Metazoa > Arthropoda > Arachnida > Ixodida > Ixodidae > Rhipicephalus > Rhipicephalus appendiculatus. The sequence goes on along the minus strand of JALIZH010014269.1, from coordinate 60,864 downwards.
TGATTGAGCCAGTCAAGCCATCCACAGACAGGCGCCGTCTTGGTCGCCAGACAGTCCACGTCAGTCGCCTCAAGCCGTATCACGACCCCTTCCTTCTGTCGTCACCTTGATTCGCCAGGATGGCTCCCCTTTGTCGCCGGGGTGTTGTAAGGAGGAAGAAGAACAGTACTCCGTAGTGGGCCAGCTCCTTAGCCAGAAGGTCCGGGCGCGAGCTGTGGGCTCCCGTGCTGCGATTCTTGTGTCGGTTGTCGCCGCCCGCTTTCAGCGACCACAGGCCTCCTGCTGAAGAGCTATTTGCGCCAATAAACCCCGGTTCAATATGTGTTTCTTCCTCCTGTTTTCAAAAATGTAATTGGTTTTAATGTACCTCAATTAGTTATCAGACTATGAGAACATAGGTGAAGTCTAATTAGGTCGTTTCTTACGGGTCATTAAGACACTTTCCCTCAATATTTTTTGGTTCTGTTTAAGATGCAGCTGTAGCCAAAGATCTGCCATGTGGAGCTATGCTATTTATATTGTTACTGACATACATCATCATATAAAAATTTTAAATTGTGTTGATGCTCTAGAATTCTGAAACGCAATTAGCTAACAATATTGTTCACAAAATTTGACATGTTCAACTTAGCCATAAAAAAATAGCATAGCTCCACAGCTTGACTCGTTACAAGTTCAACGGTATAAAATTTATTAAAATTTTCTCAAAAAAACCTAACGAAAAGTTCCGTAAGGCTAGTCAGATTGGAAAAAAATGTGAAGCTGAGAAAATCGCATTTCAAGTTTTGACACTCACTGCATAAATTTCTAAAAGGAATCTTCAACAATAAATTTTATTTATATGTTCCCTATCTGTTTCCCTGCTAAACAAAACAAAAGGTGTCTTCTTTTATCCAAGGAATCATTTCTGAAAAAAATTTCCTGTGTGGAAAGCATGATTTGAGCCCCACCATGCCAAGTGGTTGGGTGGTCCTGAAATGACCATGGGGTATGAGCTCAAGCGACTGGCTCATCATGCGTTTTCAGTCTTTGGAAAGAACCTCCTGTATGTTAGACAGCATGCTGCCTTTTTTTTTTTCCGCGACATGTTTTCGCGAACGTGTGCGTCCACTGCCCTGCCCTGTGCTGGGCATCGCTTATGCTCAGCCACGCGCAGGTGTAGCGTCCCGAGACAGTGCAGGGAACTGCATAGATTTCGCGTTTCTGTCAACCGCGTTTTGCCGAGACGCGGATAGCTTGGCTGCAAAACCACGGCGAAACCGAGTGGACGCACCATCACTCAATCGACTTCGTAAGCGGAGCGCGAGATCCGCTCTACGTTCCTCTGCTCGCACGATCGTTCTGCGCACGCGCTCTACAGTTTCCGCCTAGCGTTTGTGTGTAAATCGCTAGCATACGCATGTCTGACCGAAGCGTATCGCAAACGCTCAGCTAAAGGTACCTAATGGGCACCGACTCCAAACACTGGTCCCGACGGTGTACTTGTAGCCGGCGCCTTCTTGTTCCAAGCCCGCTTTTTACGGCTTCCAAAAGCTCGTTGCGAGGACGGTTTCAGACGAGAGTCTCCGGGCATCTCGATCGCGTGGAAAAGCTACCGGCGCGCGTCGAGAAACACGCACGAGCGCGAAAACAGACGTACACGATCGGACAGCCACGGTGGCCGCGGCGCCAAACGCAACACAAAGAAAGAAAAATGAAATGACGCGTCGGTCACGCCAGCGAATGGGAGACGCGGAACGGCGCACTTGAAAAGCGCGCCGGTCACGCCAGCCAATGGCAGATGCTGTACGGCGCACTTGAAAAGCGCGCCGCGTGACAGCCAATCAGCAACCCGGAAATGACCTTCAGAAAACCCGCGACGGCGGCCATTCTGCTTGAGCGACGCCATTTTCAGATGGTGCAAATTACGCACAAAGGAAACAGCTTCAAAACTAGCTCAAGATGGCGGCGCTCGGCCCGCTGCAACGCTCATGGCGCGCGCGGGAAGTTCGATCAAATTTCGTTCTTTTGGGGGCATTTTACTGCTGCCGGGGTGCCTTGAAGGCCCATTTTATCGCGTTTGCCGACCGAGTTTAGCGTTAGTAATTTGAGAGTAGGTGCTCAGATGTACAAACGCCCCGAAAATACGTTTTGCAAAAAATCTGCTTTTTGGCCATTTTTGATCGTTCTAAGACCCGCGTCTCCCCTTAAGCGGACATGTGTCCAGACCCAGTTCCTTTGCAGCTTAACTGAAAATTGGGTTTCATTGCCTCTGTACATACAGAAAAGTGCCCATGAAGAAGTGTTGCAGGACGGCACTTGGCACTGCCGAAGCAAACCCTGAACAGCTCGGCACGCTGCACCTAGGCATGTCAAGAATCCACGCTGACATTTCACAGTATCTGTAGAAATACATGTACACGATCACTGCTCGCACGTTTGTGGAACGCGTGAGACCTCAGAATGCATGTGTGATTAACGCGTGAGCACCAACAACGCAGGAAAAACACGCGGCTGAGGCAAGCGTCGCCCTTCGTACTGCATGGCACCCGATCTCAACGCTACGCCAGCGCCACCTCTCGCCACGGCGACAAAACGAGGCCGCCTCTCAAAGCTAGTTTCTAACTGAAAATAATCTAGAAACGTTGCTTCCAGTCGGCGTTCCTTTTTCTCTGGCTGGACAATTCTACCCACCATCGGGTCGTCGGAACTTGCCTGGATAAATTTGTTTTGGAAGGTATCTGGCAGGTTTCTGGCTATCAGGTGCCAAAAGAGTCGCCGCCATCTTAGTGAAGACACGACGGATCGCAATGCGGGCGCTTGGGGACTTCACCTTCGGTTGCCATTACGCCTGACTTTATCTTCTAAAGCTCGTTCCGCCGTGCGAGATGGTGCGATTACGAGTGGCGGCGAACATACCGCCGCATGTCTCAAGTTATGATAGAATGCAAACTGATCAGCGCACGTGTGCAACGTAGTACGCGACAGCCACGAGCAGCTGTCGCTTTCGGGGACGCTTATCACTTCCGCAAGATTTCTCATATCGTGTTGTGCTGCGATTGTTACGTGCACCGTGCAGAGTTGAGCTCGTTAAGACATTAGTGGGGTGGCAGTTTTCTTCACAGACGGGGAGAGTCGCGTGTGATCTGGTGAACTTATACGTGATCCCAAATGCGTATGATCGACAATATCACTTCCGCTCTTCGGCAAACCTAGCACCTTATTTCCAAGCGCCAATGCAGAAAGAACCGACGCTCACGCGGCGCAAAGTTTCGTTTGCCGCCACGGCGGTAGCGTTTACGTTTCCGCTGGTTGTCCCAGCATTCGATTTTGCAATATTCGTGTTGTCTCGGGATTTCAACACACGTGACCACGACATTGTTTCCTGTCAGGACCGGAACTAGCTGGCTGCCAGTGAGATGCCAGAAGTTCAGAAATTGAAAAGTCACTCTATTCTTTTTTTTTTATTTTTTTAGAAATAGATGTTTTTTGCCCTTGCACCTCAATATGGGCTTGTCAGCCTCAATTTTTACTGAATTCGAATCATATCTTTTCCTGGATCGTACGTTTATTTTCCGCATTTTTTTGGAAAGCTTATCAACGAGGTTCTACTGTATTCAAGCAAGCAAAATGGCCGCGAGCGCACCACGAGCTTGGCAAGTAAATCATGCCGTACATGACACGCATGTCCTTGTTTTCATGTTACCACATGTCATTTATGTTCGTCATACAGTCACGCGACACAACACATTTTGGTGTATATATAGCTAGCGAACCGGCTGCGAGTACACCATGAACGTGGTAAGTAAGTCGTGCCGTACATGACATGCAAGTCATGCTTTTCATGTTACCACCAGCCGTATACGTTCGTCATACAGAAATGTCTCGTCATGGCAATTATGGTATATATTCATTTAATTGAACGGCCTCGAGTGCCCCCGAGACCATCTAAATCATGTTGTACATGACATGCGTGTCATGATTTGCACATTAGCACCAGTCATTTATTTTTGTCATACATTCTTGACACGCCATACCAACTTTGGTATATATAAAGTTAATGAAGCGGTCGCAAAAGCATCAAGACAGTGGCGTGTAAATCATACGGTTCATGACGTGCATGTTATGATGTTCATGTTACGACCTGACGTTTATATTCGGCATACAGTCATGTTTTGGCATATAAATTTTGGTTGGGCAGGAGGGCACAAAGTCGTAGGTGGCTAGATAGATAGATACATTTAAAGCCACAGAAGTTCGCTAAAAAATGCTTTGCCCAATTCCCGCCGGCTGCTGCATCCAACAGCGCAGCACGTAGGCATTCTTCGATGTCGTGACAGGCTTGCGATCAAAACAATGCTGGATGTGATAAGTTCCTACACGCTTTTCTCAGGCTGTAAAAACACTCGCCCTCCAAAGAACCATGCGGGGAGAATTTATGTGGCGAAGCCTGCCGAGAGTGCGCGGCGGGGAAGAGAAAATGAATGTAACACTTTTCCCGTTCTAGTGACTTTGGGCAGCGCTAGCTCTCGCCTTCGACGGGCGTCAGCATGCAATCCGGCCTTCTCGGCTAACGACGACGTGGAGCATCATACGTGTGGTTGGGGCGTAAAGGGGTACTGGCACAAAATTTTGCAGCCGAGATAGCCTGTGGGATTGATTCCCGTGAACATGCACAGATCATCTGCAAAATATCATCAACGAATACAGCTTGGAAGGTATTTTACAGTAGTTTTGAAGTTTGAATTTTGAAGATATTGACACCGTCAAAAGGGACCCCATGGGGAGACCACCTTACTTCCCTCACGTCACCACGCTGCTGTCAATAAAACAAGTTATGATGACATCATAGCTGCCATTTTTCTTTTGCCGCGTTAGTTCTAGCAGTCTATACTAGAGCTGTTCACGGGCCTAATTTTCAAGCCCGATCCGGGCCTGGGCCCACTGACTGCGTCGAAGGCCCGCCCGAGCCCGACCCTAAAGGGCTTCGAGCCCGTCCGGCCCGGCCTGACGTACAAAAACACAAACCCGCCCGGTCCGGCCCGCCACTATGAAAGTTTGCTGCGGAGTCAAGAAATCATTTTTTGATCAAGTGGCATTTTATTCAACGTATCAAAGTTAAGCATATGCAAACGACACATGTTAGTGTGTATACACAGATTACAAGTTGTGTAAAAATAACAAGCTGTGCAGTGATCCGGACTTCAGTGAAGTGCGGCGCTCCTGCATCACATATTCCGTCGAACTGAAGTTCCGTTCGCTGCTCGCACTGGCAGCCGGTATCGCAAATATCTTTTTTGGCAAGCATAGCAACCTTGGAACAATTAGACTGCTCGTTCTTCCAGAAGTTTAGTATCTCTGATGCAGGATGGGAGGATGATTGCATGGATACAGTCTGTCTTAAATGGCAAAGAATAGGGTTACGAGAAGAATGATATAGGCAAGGGGCTGAGACAGGCATGTTCGTTGCGCATGCCGTTGTTGTCCATGATATGCATGGCTGGAAAGAGCGTGAGGAACGATCACAAAGGTGATCTTGTGTGCTCATCGCTAAGTACTGGAAAACAATTCCGGCACAACGTCTATATTTTTGGTTTGATGCGGGCTTTGCACCTGGCCCGGCCCACCCGATACCCGAGATGAGTAGCCCGAGCCCGAGCCCAGCCCGGGCTCGGGCTTTCGGGCTACCCGTAGCCCGTGCACACCTCTAGTCTATACAGTCGCCGACGGATTTTTCGGACTCCAAAAATTCGAACTTGTTGGATATTTCGGACTTCATAAATGCACCGTCAAGGTTCCCATAGCACTAATGCATTTTCGCGACCGATTTTTCGGACGAATTTATGCCCTAAAGTTCGATTTTCCGGACTAAATCGCTTGTTTTGAGCCGTGCCGCTGTGCGTGCCGCTCGATTTTGAAAGCCGCCATGTTGGATTTTCTGTTGGCTTGGTCGAGTTTGGCTTCCAGTGGCTAGTTGTGTGGCCTCCAAGATCAGAAACGCGCACAATCTTCCAGTTTCGGAGGCCGTGTCCGATCTTCCTTGGCTGGCAAAACCTTTCTTTTTCGGTCAGCCTTATCGTCATCATTAATACGCCGGTAGGCATCCGCTAGGCCTTTTTTTTTCCTTGGTGCGTTTGTTTTTCCGGTTGTCGTGACGCACGTGGTCGTGTTGGTGCTGTGTCAAGTGTGTTTGGGGCGTCGTGCGCGTCACGTTTCCTACTGTTGCGGTTGCTCAGTAGCACGCAGTGGTTATGGTGCTCGGCTACTAACCTGAAACACGCGGGTTCGATCGCGGCCGCGGCGGTAGCGTTTTGATGGAGGCGGAATGCTGGAGGATCGCGTATACTGTGCGGTGTCGGTGCAGGTAAAAGAACCCCAGACCACGTCGTTAAATCCCACCGAACAGGCGAGACGTTGCATGCATCTTTTTGCGACCGGCATCAAGTTTTGTTTGCTTGGTGCCATGGAGCCACCAACTGTGCCGCCCGCAACGGTCGGCGGCAGCGATTGCCAACGCGCTGACGATGTTACCGTAGCCCAAATACAACCAAATCTGCTCGTCTCCAACCACAGCATGAAGCATGACATTATTGGGGATTTTTTTAGACTTCTCTGATCCAAATAAACTTTATTTTCATGTGTTAACCATTTTTTTCGGACTGTTCGATTTTTCGGACTATTTCGCGGTCCCCGCCAGGTCCGAAAAATCGGTCGGCGACTGTACTTCTCGGCGGCTGCTCGCGAGTCCGTGGCCGCGGCGCACGCGTTGAAGGTTTTGTGTTTGGCGACACTGCTGTCCCGTTTCCTGTTCGAAAGGACTTCTTGATGCGGACCGTGCGGAAGTGCGTCACAGTTCTGTGTGCTGACGTGGTCGAGAGCTGCACACGCTAGGTGGTGATAGTTGCACATGGCGGCTTGATATTTTAGGAGCTCTCTCAAACTGAAACTGAAACTGGTCGGTAATAAGGTGCCTGCATAGGTCGGCGAACTCACTCATGAGACGACTCACTCGGACTCACTCAGACTCAGATCGAGCCATGAGTCGGTGTCTGAGTGAGTCCAGGTGAGTAATATTTTGGTGAGTTTGAGTCCGGTTGAAGAAAGTTTTCGTGAGTGTGAGTCCGAATGAGTCCGGCTCAGGAATATTTTGGTGAGTCTGAGTCCAAAGCGCAAGATATATTTCTTGAGTGAGTCTGAGTGAGTTCTCTATCTACTCATCTTCAGCATTACTATCAGCCTTAGCTGGATTCATGTTTATTCTCAGGTCTACTCACGCGTATTCCAAAGCAGTATCGTTCATCCAGCATTTCAATATTGATCGATCAGAGGCGTGAATTAGGTAGGGAGGTGTCTTGAACACCCCCCACGCCAGCTCTTCCAGGGAAGTTCTTGATAAGTATATCTTATGTTGTCATCTCTTTCAAGAAAAATGTTCTTACTGGTTTGCAACCACCCGAAACTCGTATTCGAAGGTAATTTGTCAAAAGGCGCCAAGAAGAGCATCAACTACAACTACGTGAGATGTTGGTGCTGAAGAGCAGTGACACCATGGTCGAAAAAGCTAATTATATAGGCTACCGGACTCGTGAGTAGACTCACTCAGACTCGGATTGAGCCGTGAGTCTGAGTGAGTGCGAGTGAGTAATATTTTGTTGAGTTTGAGTCCGAGTGAGTCCAGTTGAAAAACATTTTCGTGAGTGTGAGTCCGAGTGAGTCGGGCTCAGGATTATTTTGGTGAGTCTGAGTCCGAGTGAGCCCTAAGTGCAAAATATATGTCATGAATGAGTCTGAGCAGAGTTATTCAATGTTTCTTATGGTCACGAAACTGCGGCGTCACGCTATGGGCGAGCTTCATACGCTGCTCGAAAATGCCGCAACGCGGCGCCGCTGCGCCACAGAGGTGATCGCCCGTGCCGTCCGCATATTAAAATGCTCGCGCAGTGCGAGACAAGCTGCTGGATATGATGTGTTTAAGTTAGCGAAAACGTTGTCTCGGGACGAGGATGCCTAACAAGTGTTGTGAGCCGGGGTGCCGTTCAGGCTACAAGGGAACCTAAAGCATGTCGTTGTTCTCTTTACCTTTAGACAAGCAGCAGCGGGAGAAATGGAAGGGGCATACGGCGGCAGGAAAGTGGCGGTCTTAGCTTTTTGTCGAAATATACACGTGTGTGTGCGCGAACCATTTCGACTCCTCAGACATTGTCACTGTGTTTGATCTTAACATCAACGGCGAATCCGTGTGCCTGAAACGCTACAAGCCAACGCCAAAATTGGACGCCGTTTCAAGTATTTTTGAAGGACTTCCTTCGTATCTCAAGAAGCGCAAACCCCGATCCCGCCCATTGACAATGCAACCACCACGCAAACGACCACGTGAGTCACAAACAGATTTGAGCTAAGGGGTGCGCTTTATGTGGTGATAAAAAATCAAACAGTTAAAGGCAATCCGGCGCCCAATCCATATTCCATGGTAGGATGTTCATTATTCATGTCGCTTAAAGAACTTGTTCGTGGCCTGTCCGTGCATGTGGTTTGTGTACGAAAATTAAGATATGATCGTGCTTGTTTGTTTTTCGTAAACAACTTGTGTTTCTTTTTTATTAAATTATAAAGCTTTCTTTATCTCAAACTTCCGACCGTGATGACAATATCAACATCGGTCGGCTGACACCTTTGCCAAGCAGCTGCAGTTTCCAGAAGACTGCGGCTTTTCTACGGATCTGAGCTCCTACGTCGATACACCTGTGCCTACCAATCCATTCGTGCCATCGTCATCGTCAGGAACATCAATCTTATCAAGCAACAAAAGCGGCAACAGCGAACGTCACTGGTTCAGTGGGCGTGGAGGCAGCACAACTGTGGCAATGGCTTACGAGCTTCACTTTCACGTTATACAGGTTGGTGAAACCTATTCCTTATATGCTAAGAAAACCAGTAACCGTTGTTTACTGCTGCTTCCACGCCCACAAGTGTTGTACGTCTTGTTTCGCGAGTGTACTGACGCCCTTTGCTCGCTACTATTGTGTTGCGGTGACGTTGAAGCGAATCCAGGGCCTCCTAAAAAGACCCCTGGCCCAGTAGATAATGTCGAGCACCGCACAGCTTCTGATGATGCGCGTCATAAAAAAGTCATGGCAATGCTTTCCAAGATTAGTGTCTGCTGCGATTCATCAGCCGCTGAGCAGTCCAAATTGGCAAAGGCGATTGACGAAGTGAAAGCCAACCAGCAACTTGTGGCAAGCAAATTATCCAAAATTGAAAGGCGGCTTTCGACGGCTGAATTGAGGGCTAACTTGGTTGCTGACGTTGAAAAGGAACTGCAGGTCACGAATGAAACTATCGGCAGCATCACTCAAACAAATGACGCGTTGGTGTCCCGTTTAAACGACCTCGAGGACAGAACTCGAAGGTGCAACTTAGTGTTTTTTGGTATGCCCGATAAAAATGAGACCTGGCAAGCTACCGAAGAGGCAGTTACTAACTTGCTCTCTAGTAGCCTAGGCGCCGAGTTTGACCCGAATGCAATAGAAAAGGCCCATCGTTTAGGTGGTCCGTACATACGCGAGAAAACTCGCCCGGTGATACGTCGCCGACCGTTTGCATTCGGACTCGGCGGGAACCGCCGAAAAGTCCGAATAAAAGGATGCACCAGAAAAAAAGCACCTTTATTGGCCCAGCGGCCGGAAAAGCTTGTCAATGCACGTCTGCACACAAGCACAATCACAGAAGACCGAGTCGGGCTGTATTTCAGCCAGTGTTTGGCCATAACCGCAGGTTGTAGCGCTGCCACGGCCTGCGCGTCATCGGAGTCGCTGTTCACCTACGCTGATTCGGGGACCCGACAGACGGTCTCATCATCGGCCAACTCGGCAAAAGCTCCCAAATAACTTCGTATTGAGGTCGGCCGCCTTCGAATTGGCGAATAATTGTGGCCTTTTTCGCCATCCCCAAAGCCTTGTGGTTGCCGCGTTTCTTCGTTCCGACCGCGCGGATGGAATGGGTGGCGTCGTAGCTGTCGTAGCCATTTCAGTAGATTAGGACTAGCCACAAAACAATTGACAAGCAAACTTTCAAATGCCAAAAGGGAACGACATCAGGCTAGTTCGTAATTCCGTCCTTCCTTGGTCCGTTCCGTACGCGTGGCCATTTTGAACGTCCAAGCAGACTCCTTGCGTGGCTTGGCTTGGCTTGCTGTTTGGCTGTGGTAGCTATTCAATGGATACTCGGCTGGCTGAAGTCGAAAACGCCCATTACGAGTCGCCAAAACACATAGCCTTCGAGATTGGCATTTGTAATTTCTGCACTTTTACGCTGGCATGATGTCCAGCGCAACCTTTCAGTGCTGGCAACCTAGCGAAGATATTGTAAACACGTGTTCACGTGTGTAAACATCGCGGTAATCGCGGACAGCTGGTCATGAAGTTCGACGCCGCTCTCGATCAGCCAGCCGGAGTCCGAAATATCGAACGGCGCGCCGTCGGGCGTCCGAATTTTCGGTCGTGAGTTTGCATTACATTCAATGGGACGAGTGGCGGTGCCGCGAGGGTGTCCGAATAAACGGGCATGTCCGAATTATCGGTGTCCGAATAAACGATCGGCGACTGTAGTAAAATTTGCAAGCCTTAAAGGGGTACTGACACAAAATTTCGCAGCCGAGATAGCCTGCTGGATCGATTCCCGTGTACATGCGTGTACCATCTGCAAAATATCGACAGCGAATAAAGCTTGGAAGGTATTTTATATGAATTTTGAAGTTCGCGTGCGCGATCCAGCATTCTAGGCCGCACCTGGCGGCATTGACACCCTCGGAGGTGACCCTAGGTGACCCCCCCTACTTCCCGGTACGACAGGTTATGATGACGTCGTAGCCGCCATTTCTGTTTTGGCGCGCTCGTCACTGCGCTGTTGGTGACTGCTCGGCGGCTGCTCGCGAGTGTGTGGCCGCGGCCAAGAGGAGGCGCTGCCGCGGCGCACGCGTTGAAAGTTTTGTGTTTGGCGACACTACAGCTTTCCCGTTTCCTGCTCCGAAGGACTTCTTGATTCCCCTGTGCTGCCTCGGCTGCAGTGACAGGCCACAATGCCGAAATCCTTCTGCGCCGTTTCCTTCTGCACGTCGAAGTCGGGATCAGGCGTATCGCTGCATACGTTTCCCCGCGACGAACCTCGGCGGCAGAAGTGGATCGAGTTCGTGTGCGCTTGTGGACGTCAGTAGTATCAGGACTGGTCCCCCGTGCAGAACAGTCGCGTTTGCGGGCTCCATTTCGAGGCGCATTGCTTTACCACACAGGCGCCGGACTTGGCGTACATGGGTCTTCCGACTCCACCCTGTGCATCGCTCGCGTCTGGTGCTCTGGTGTTACCTAGCTTTCTCCGGCACCAACAACTTGAAGGGCATCACAATGTTATCAAGTGATTCAATCGGATATTGAACGTAGAAAAAGCGAACGTACTTTGGCTAAATGAATTGCCCTGCAGAACATTTGTGCACGAATGTGTCGGGTCTTACCATAGTACATTGCCGACGCGAGGTTCATCGTGGTCGTCGTCGCTGGTATCGTTGCCGCTTCCCGACGAAGCACTCCTCGCCAGCGGGTCAAACCTGAAGTGATTCGCCCCGTCGTAAATTCCTTCCATCCCCGTCGCAAGAAAATTGTCGCCATCAGACGACGACAGCGAGGACGATAACGGCGACGACATCACGCAGCATGGGTGACAAGCGAATGCAAGCAGACGATGCAGACCGCGCGGAAGTGCGTCACTGTTCTGTGTGCTCCGTGACCGAGCGTTTCACTCGCTAGGTGGTGATAGTTGCACACGGCGGCTTGTCGTTTTTGGAGCTCTGTCAAACCGAAACTGAAGTTGTGTCGGTAATGAGGAGCTTGTAATTAATTATCTGTCGTGCGCTGCAGCAAACGATGTGCCGTGTTATGACTAACAGGCCCCCCAGCAACACATTGCAGCAAAAAAACGCGGGCCGAAAATTCTTGTGTCAGGACTCCTTTAAAGCAAAAGAACTTGTGCTGGCACGTCGATCTAAGATGAGAAGCCATAACGTCTCTGTATCGGAGGACTACTGTCAGGCTACAAGAACAGCGCGCAAGATGCTGCACAATTTTGCTAAATCATTGCCTGGCAGGCCCGCTTTTCAGCTTCGTTACAACAAGCTTGTTGTTAACCACACAAACTATTCTTATGATGCTTCTGCGGGCATTGTTCGCGAAACTGCTGCGCATTCTCGCACTAATGGTAGTGGATTCCGCATCAAAAATGGGGTGCACTCGACTTCCGATCACAACCATGACTTTCACGCACGTTCATTGCCTGATACCGTGCTTTTGTCATGTGCGCGCACATCTAATGCCACCTCATAACAATCAGCAAGGGGAAGTGGCAGTGTCGTGTCACGTCCTATTTCGGTGCTCTACACAAACATTCGTAGCATAATGGGAAAGCGTGAGGCTTTTGATGCTATTATCGATTCCTGTGAAGCCGACGTGATTGCTTTAACCGAGACTTGGTTGAATGCTCATGTTTGCGATTACGAAATTTTTACTATTTCCAAGTCGTTGAACATTTATCGCTGCGATAGGGATGGAAGACAAGGTGGTGGTACTTTGCTTGCCATTTCAAAGCGTTTTAAGTCTTTTCTTATAAACGTGACGTCTACATTGGAAGTGATATGGTGCGGGGTGGTTGTGAATAATAAAACGCTTCTTTTTGGCGTCTGTTACCGCCCCCCAGATACAGAAATCGGCTTTGTTCAGCAGTTTCACGATAACATCAATGAAAATATAATGTGGTACCCATCTGCTTCGATAACTATTCTCGGCGACTTCAACTATCCTACCATAATGTGGACGTCATCGTTACCACAAGTCGTACCATTTTCTTCAAATGGCCAATGCTTTCTTGATACATGCAACCTGTTTAATTTTACGCAGATGGTGAATAACCCAACTCGCGTCACCAGTTCTTCATCGCACATTCTTGACTTGATTCTTACAACAATGCCTGAGAACATTCATTCATTAAACTCACTTCCTGGTCTCAGTGATCACTGTTTGTTACATTTTTACATACACAACAGCATGCCAACTGTTGCTAAGAAACGCAAGGTAATCTACAACTACAATGCTGCTAACTTTGAGGCAATCAACAACCAACTCTCTCTATCTTATGACGTTTACCTGCTCGACTTTGATAATAGAACCGTGCAGGAAAACTGGGATCTGTTTGTTAACAAAATCTACGAACTTACTCGCACCTTTGTTCCCTTAAAGTCTATACCTGTAAGCTCTTGCTCACCCTGGTACAATACATATTTAAAGCGACTTTCCAACAAAAAGAAACGCTTGTTTCGTGCTGCGAAACTCCAGGGTACGGAGGAACGCTGGCGTGCCTACGAAAGCGCTGCGCGAGTTTATTTGTCAGCAGTTTCGGATGCTAAAGCGAACTTTCTATCTAATACTCTGCCATCAATGCTTGTTAGCAACCCGAGGAAGTTTTGGAAAACTGTTACAAATACCAACGACAGTGAAATTGTACTTGTTGGCTCCGACGGCCTTCCCGTGTCTTCCGAGAAGTGTGCAGCACGTCTGAACGAAAATTTTGTCCGGAACTTTTCAGTGTCGTCCACTTCTGCTACCGTCTCTTTACCAGAGCGCAACTATCCATCAATGTCTGCTATAGTGACTGAAGCCCATGGAATTGTAAAAGTAATTGAATCACTCCGAGTGTCCTCTGCTTGCGGTGTTGACAATATAAACGCAAGATTTCTTAAAGAAACTAAACATATCTCATCTCTTTTCTTGTGTAAAATATTTCAACAGTCTTTGAATGAAGGTGTGGTGCCACGCGTTTGGAAAGAGGTGAAGGTGGTTCCTTTACACAAGTCAGGAAACAAGCATTTTGTCACTAATTACCGACCTATTTCACTTACTTCTATACCATGTAAACTTTTGGAGCACATAATCTTCTCTAACTTGGTCACCTTTCTAGAATCAAACTCGTTCTTTAGCACGTCACAGCATGGATTTAGGAAGTCATTCTCATGTGAAACGCAGTTACTTTGTTTCACCCATTCGTTACATGCCATTCTAGATCGGAGTTCATTGGTCGACTGCATTTGTTTTAGATTTTTCGAAGGCTTTTGACAAGATTAATCATCACCTACTACTATACAAGCTTAGGGCCCTTAATATTGATGGCGGCATTCTTTCTTGGATTGAGTTTTTCTTAATTAATCGCTCACAATTCGTTGTTGCTAATAGCTACAGCTCACCGTCTTCTCCTGTTACTTCTGGCGTGCCCCAGGGCTCTGTGTTGGGCCCTTTACTATTACTTATTTATATTAACGATTTACCCAATGTTGTAACTTCTTCGATTCACCTTTTCGCAGACGACTGCGTTGTTTACCGGGAAATTTCTTCTAACTCCGACGCTAGTTCTTTGCAAACTGACATTAATAATATTGCTAGCTGGTGCAGAACTTGGCGCATGGACCTAAACACTAACAAATGTAAAGTTTTACGCATCTCATGAACTACCGGACCTCCTACTAACTACACCTTAAATGACGCTGCTCTAGATTCTGTAACTTCGTATAAATACTTGGGGATTCACATAACATCTGACTTGAGCTGGAAGCATCACATTAACTACGTTATTAACAATAGCAACCGTACGCTAGGGTACCTACGACGCAACTTTAGCCGCGCCCCTCAAGCCGTGAAACTAACAATGTATAAAACACTAGTTCGTCCAAAACTCGAATACGCATGCTCCATTTGGGACCCTTTTCAACTGAACTTAACTCACTCGCTTGAAATGGTACAGAATAACGCAGCACGCTTCATTCTATCTAACTACCATCGCACTAGCAGTGTCACGTCAATGAAACTCACCCTTTCGCTGCAGTCACTTGAGTCGCGTCGCAAAGCATCTCGTTTCATACTTTTTCACAAGATATTCAATCATCCACTTTTGAAAGCTCAGTTCATTACAACTGCATCCTATCGCTCAGCTCGTTTAGATCATCAACATAAGGTACACGTCATTAGCTTTAGGAAAGGGACACCAACCAACTAATTCAATTAAAGTAATAACATAGTTTTACTTTAAAATGAAGAATCCCGACGTTTCGGGTCCAACTCGGACACTTCTTCAGGGGTGACTGAGTGGCACCAGGGAGAAACAGAGTTTTTGGCGCCTTCTTCTCAAGGCAGGGGGGGGATGCTTGTTTTCACCGACGTGACGTAGCCCATTGTAGTACACACTCGGGAGCGCGCCAGCCGACCGGTTCACGTTTCCAGGAGTTGCCTGAATATGCCACGATTCCACAAAAAGCCGCTTGTGGAAACTGACCTCACAGTCGAAGACGCGGGAGTTGTCAAAGGCGATGCGGTGGTCGTTGACCTCGCTGTGCTCTGCCAGCGCGCTCCTTTGTCGGTCAAACTTGCGGACGTCGTTCCGGTGCTGTCGCAGCCTCTCTGAAAGGTTTTTTGTCTCACCCCTGTACGACGCGCCACAATCCGCACAAGGGATAGAGTAGACCACTCCTTGCGCCTTCTCTTTAGGTGGCCTGTCTTTTGGGCGCGGGAAGAAGCGGCCGAGAGTAGACGTTGGCTTATGCGCCACTTTTATTCCCTGCCTCGATAGAACACGTGCGAGCGCTTCGCTGGTGCCCAGCGGAGCGCTCTGGCAGAGCACAGCGAGGTCAGCGACGTATTTCCGTCACGGATATGACGTTGTAAAATATGAACTAATAGATTACAAAGAAAAAAAACTAGAAGAAAAAGTTCCGTCGCCGGTAGTCGAACCTACTACCTCTCGCTCCGCAGCGCGCGGCGCAAACCACTCGGCCACAGGAGCGTACGTGCTTCACCTTGCTAACGGCAAGCTATTTATATACACCATATACCATTGGCGGTCCTCGGAGCTCGTCGACTTCAGCGCGTTTTCGTCATCACTAGCGAGATGGCGCAAGGTGGCGCGGAGGGAGCGCTCTAAAGGTCGTCGTCCCTCTCGCTGCGATGCGCGCGCTCCTCCATCGGGCGTGGTCACCCGTGCGTGCGCGCGCGCTTATCTCGTGTTTGGGGCGTTGCGGCGCTTTGTAGGTCTTGTGCTTCCACGACAAGTTTGCTTAGAAGTTACAGTGGTTAAAGAGTGCACGAAGGTCACTTCGCTCGCCGCAGCGGCCCGCATTTACGAAAGGAGCGCGCTGCTCACACACGAAGTAACAATTGTGACAGTTCGCACTTGTCCTCTGTATACTTGTGTGGTCGTTTCGTGCGTCTTTCTTTGTGTTAGAGCAGCGCACTTTAGGTGTCGAGCTGTGACAGTTGTTAGTCTGCGCTTGTCCTGTCTATGCTCATTTCGTGCGTCCTTTCTGCTTGAGGTGCGTGCAGCAAGTTTGGAGCTGCTTGCCGTTCTTCGCGTGACATTACAATTTGTTGCTGTAGCATTCATTCCTTCGCCCTTGTGGCGAAACAATGCACAATAAATGCTCAAATATCTCTGTGAAGACACGTTTCACTTTTGTGTTACACCGATTTCTTTGACAGAGGGATCAGCCATGTTTTTTGTATTTGACAGAGGGATCAGCCATGTTTTTTGTATTTTTTCGGCTGATACCGCCGCGACCTGCATGCTTTGAGCTGTCTTTTTTCCCTCCCGGGTGCTCACTTTCAAACAGAAAACGCGTTCAGGCAGGTATTTATGCATGCTGAGAGCTAAAAGTAAACGCGTGAAAGCAAAGCGACCGTTGCGGAAGCTTAGAAAGCTAAAACACCGAGGCTGTCCCACACACAACCCCAGTGATAGCAGCGTTGGCATCGCCTCTCAAGCAAAGCTGCGCCCCTGGTGGCGGCTCTGGCTCCATATGAAGCTGACGCGGCAGTTTCGTGACCATAAGAAGCATTGAATGACTCTGGTCTGAGTCAGCTCCACAATTTTTGCCGACCTATGGGTGCCTGTAATTAATTATCTGTCGCACGCTGCAGCAAACGATGTGCCGTGTTATGACTAACAGGCGCCCAGCAACACAGTGCAGCAAAAAACGTGAGGCCAAAATTGTGTCAGTACCCCTTTAAAGGGCCCCTAAACCACGAAACCACGTCCGATATTTTTTCAAACATTTCAAGTACGTGCATTGATGCGCGCATTTTTCACACATGCGTATTGTGTGCAGAATGCCACCACGATCAACGATGCCACACGTGGCAGTGCTACGAGCCGCGGGCGTGCCACAAATTCCAAGAAACAATCCCTCCTCCTCTCCGGGCCTTTCCGACCACTGTGCGACGTCACGAAGTCAAATCTGTGATGCGTAGCACAAGTCATGCTGCGATTGGTCGAGCAAAAACCTACGACTTCCGGTTAGTCTACAAGCCGCTGTCCGCGCTCCTTGTTGCTGTTTGTCGTGTTGCGGTGGCGGCGGCTCCTCATCCCGCGCTGACTTGCTCTGGCACGGCGTGTCAACGTACGGATCCGTCATGCTGGTGATCCTTTGAAGGCGTGCGCGCAACACAAGGTCCATACCGGCACAATACGTAGGAGCACGGGCCGGCATGGCAACAGCGGTTAGCCAACAAGCACGGAGTTGACGGAGTCGCGGCAACCGGAAGTAGACGATGTTTCGAACAGCGCGTCAGCGATGACGTATGCCAGGAGAGATCAGGAGGGGCCCTCGGTGAGGACAGCAAACTGACTTTGGGACAGGAGACCAGCGCAGGGTAGCGAAACAAAGAGCGAAAGGAGCGATCGCCACGTTTCGATCATCAAACGCGTCTAACTCCATTATTACAACACCGTTTCGAAACATTCTTGCGGTTACGTGTTCGTTGTCCTGCACAACTTCCCCACCACAACTACCTTTCGACTGCTGAGTGGTTTAGAGGCCCTTTAAGGCCTGAAAACTTGCAAATGAGTTCAGCGGAATCCCGCAAGGTGGCGGAAGGGTTAAGAAAGGGAAAATAGACAAGCACCCATTTGTAGCACGAAGCCACAAGGAAATCCGTACGGATTTCTCAGAAAGAAAACCTCTTAGTTGCCGAAAAATTCGTCCTGGTTCGGGGTTTGAACCCGGGACTAACGCCTTTCCGGGGTGGTCGCTCTACCAATTGAGCTAACCAGGAAGCTAGCAATTGGCAGCGCGAGGGCGAATTCATTGTCAACTCGAAGCACATGTACACAAGTAATGCAAGTGAGTTCTGCGGAATCCCGCAAGGTGGCGGAAGGGTTAAAAAAGGGAAAATAGACAACCACCCGTTTGTAGCACGAAGCGACAAGGAAATGCGTACGGATTTCTCGGACAGAAAAACTCGTCCTGGTTCGGGGTTCGAACTAGGGACCAACGCCTTTCCGGGGCGGTCGCTCTACCAATTGAGCTAAGCAGGAAGCTAGCAATTGGCAGCGCGAGGGCGAATCGACCGATCCCACCGCGAGTTGCACAACGCCACCGCTGCCGCAGTGCATGCCGGTACTTGGAGTATTCGGTACGTTCAGCTACATCGGCGAGCTGCATCAACGAGCTTTAGCAGCTGTATTTGGATGAATCGCGTTGGTTGGCTTCACGTTCTGCGATGCTACAGCATCAGCCTGGAGCAAAAGGACTCGGATTTTACGTGTTTTCAAAGGATGTCAAGCTCAACAGGAATGTGTGCGACAGTCAACGAAGTCGGACAGAGCAGCAACTATACCGCGCACTTCCAACGTGTTCTTCAACGTGTTTGTGAGTTTAGTGTGTATAATATAGTGCATGGTAGTTTAAATTTAAATGTAAACATATTCGACAGAGATCTGTCTGGCTGGGTCACAATTTCAATACAACAACACGACCGCCTCGGCCGCAGATCATCGCAGCTGTTGAAGATGGCATACAGCACCTAGACAGCAAGGTGCGAGACAACATAAGACTCAAAGCCATTGGAATCCTCTCCAAGCTACCAACACGAGCACAGGAGAACCTAACAAAACCTGAAAAAGCAGCAATTCAAGAACTTTGGAAAGACCCAACAATAACCATCCTTCCAGCACACAAAGGTAATTCAACCGTCATACTTGATCGAAAATCATATGAAGACAAGGTAGGAAGCCTTCTGAACAACCCCAAATACACAACCAGGATCCAACGGGAGCTAACCAAGCTATTAGCTGAAATTTTCAAGAACCACCGGGAGTCAATACCGCTCTACTTACGCCTCATATGCAGAAACGGTTCTGCGCCTGGATTCTATGGCCTTCCAAAGATGCACAAGCAAGGGATACCGCTACGCCCGATAGTTGACTTCAGATCATCCCCACTCCGCATGCTGTCCGAACATCTGCACAGGACTCTGTCGCCACTAGTGGGGAAAACAGCTACCCATGTGAGGAACGCCACCCATTTTGTTGAGCGCATGTCGGAGGTAACAATCGGCAATGACGAAAGCCTTGTGTCATTCGATGTCGTGTCTTTGTTCACGAGTGTGCCCGTACCCCTCGCAGTCTCTGTTGCCCGAACCACCCTAGAGAAAGATGAAAACCTCAGCGAAAGGACGAGCCTCAGCACGGACGAACTGTGCCGACTGATGGAGTTCTGCCTCAGCGCAACATATTTCCTTTCGGAGGTGAATTCTACAAACAAGCAAGGGGAACCGCGATGGGTGCTGCCATTTCAGCCACGGTGGTAAACTTGACGATGGAGCACATCGGAAAACAAGCCATGGAGATGTTCGGCGAACCACCAAAAACGTTTTTGAGCTATGTGGATGATGTCTTTTGCGTGACCAGAAAGTCCAACATCGACAGTTTCCTAGCACACCTGAATTTAATCGAGCTGGCGATCCAATTCACCATGGAACGTGAAAAGGACAACGTACTTCCTTTTCTGGATGTGCTAGTGAGACGAGAAAGAGGGGGGGGTGGAAGGACGTTTGAGCTTCTCGATTTACCAAAAACCAACGCACACCGGCCGGTATTTACAGTTCAACTCCAACCACCCCACCGCCCACAAGGCCTGGAGCACGA
Source organism: Rhipicephalus appendiculatus (assembly GCA_030522465.1). Lineage (NCBI taxonomy): Eukaryota > Metazoa > Arthropoda > Arachnida > Ixodida > Ixodidae > Rhipicephalus > Rhipicephalus appendiculatus. Next base: position 40,878 of record JALIZH010014269.1, on the reverse strand, counting down.
GATGTCAAGCTAGCATGTCAAGACGCTCGTGAAACGCACAGGGGCCATCTGCAGCTCCAAAGAAAAAAGAAGGAAAGAAGAAGTGATCACGAACGACCTCCTGAACAACGGGTACACTAAGCTTTATTCACCGAGTATGCCAGCGAGGCGACGACCAAAGAAATTTCCCCCGCATGCCCGCTTCTGCAAAGAGTGACACCAACAATGAAGCCGCCCCCCAAACAACCCTCGGGTCACGATTCCATACATTCCGGGAATCAGCGAGCAACTGGCGAGGGGTATTTGGAAAGGAGGGTGTCTGAGTAGCGCACAAACCCGCTACAACAATTGGGCGACTTCTACCGTGGCCAAAACACCGGCTGCCAAAAGAAAGATTCCCCGGGCTAGTGTACGATGTTCCGTCCAGTAATTGTCACGCCACTTACATCGGCGAGACAAAGAACTTTCCGGAAAGGATATGACAACACCAAAATGACGTACATAGCTTCAACGCTGCACGGAACGTGCTCGCGGAACATAGCGAAAAGAGGGACCATCGCATCAACTTCGACGATGCCCGGGTCATCGACACTGAAGGTAGCCGCACCAAAAGGCAGTTCTTGGAGTCTTGGCATATCCAGACAACACCTGGAAATATCAACCAATCAACTGGGACCCTGCCGAGTGTGTATGTGCATGGTCTCCGGAACCAATGGAGAAAGCAGCACCGCAACAAGAACGGCGGGAGGAGCGAAGGTGGAGAGGGGGGACAATCACTAAGAAAAGTCGCTGGCTTCGGAGCTGGCTGCACAGTCACCCCCTGATGAAGAGACCAAACGGGTCTCGAAACGTTGGGCCAGTCTTTAATTTCATTATTAAAAACTTAGATTAAGAATTGTGGCTGGAGAGTTTATTTTTTCATATGGTAGTTCAGCAGTGCGCTAATACACCATAACAAGCATTCTGCGCGACCAATAGGCCGATCAGCGACAGCAAAACTTCATGCAACGTGTGCCCGATCCCTTTGCAGGGGCAATAGCCACCAGCGGCGGCAGATTGTATTCAACGTGTTTTCCTGGCAAAACAGAGATCACCTAAACCGACCTCTCACCAAAAGCGATGATGACTGGGAAGTGTATTGCTTGAATGTGATCTGTGCTACAAGCCAAGCTTACAACTGCATGCTGTACGTGTACAGCTTGCGCCATGCAGTGCACGGTGAAAACTCGGCCGTGCCGGCAACGCAGCCAACGCCGCCGCCGGGATTTCCCCATTATTTTCAATAGGTGATATCATGAACGAAAAAACGTAAGCGGCAACCACGGTAGGAAAGCATAGCTTGTTATACAGTCGCCGACCGTTTATTCGGACTCGGCGGGAACCGCCGAAAAGTCCGAATAATCGAGAGTCCGAATAAAAGGATGCACCAGAAAAAAAGCACCTTTATTGGCCCAGCGGTCGGAAAAGCTTGTCAATGCACGTCTACACACAAGCACAATCACAGAAGACCGAGTCGGGCTGTATTTCATCCAGTGTTTGGCCATAACCGCAGGTTGCAGCGCTACCACGGCCTGCGCGTCATCGGAGTCGCTGTTCACCTACGCTGATTCGGGGACCCGCAGACGATCCCATCATCGCCCAACTACCGACCGCGCGGATGGAATGGGTGCCGACCGCGCGGATGGAATGGGTGGCGTCGTAGCTATCGTAGCCATTTCAGTAGATTAAGCCTAGCCACAAAACAACTGACAAGCAAACTTTCAAATGCCAAAAGGGAACGACATCAGGCTAGTTCATAATTCCGTCCTTCCTTGGTCCATTTCGTACGCGCGGCCATTTTGAGCGTCCAAGCAGACTCCGAGCGTGGCTTGGCTTGGCTTGCTGTTTGGCTGTGGTAGCTATTCAATGGATACTCGGCTGGCTGAAGTCGTAAGAGTCGCCAAAACACATAGCCTTCGAGATCGGCATTTGTACTTTCTGCACTTTTACACGGGCATGATGTCCAGCCATACACAGTGCAACCTTTCAGTGCTGGCAACCTACCAAAGATATTGTAAACACGTTTCACGTGTGTACACATCGCGGACAGCTGGTCATGGAATTCGACGCCACTCTCGATCAGCCAGCCGGAGTCCGAAATATCGAACGGCGCGCCGTGGGGCGTCCGAATTTTCGGTCGTGAGTTTACATTACTTCAATGGGACGAGTGGCGGTGCCGCGAGGGTGTCCAAATAAACGGGCATGTCCGAATTATCGGCGTCCGAATAAACGGTCGGCGACTGTATGAGCGTAGGCGTACCGTACACTGCAGTTTCGAAGTTGTAGGCCTAGCAACGATATCGGCGCCCAGCCGTCTGCTGAGGCCGCCGCTGGTAGCCGGAGAGGACTACTGCTCATCCGCCGCATTGTGTATGTCACCAAAACCTCTTACTGACTCATCCATACCTTGTGCAGCAGAATATATTTTGCCGTTCATAAGATTTCCGTGAATCGCCGTTTCACGGACACGTCTAGCCTGCTTCACAGTGACCATTTCGTATTCATTCACGTTTAATGCATCACTGTGATCGAAGGCCTGCGCTGACAACACAGTGCACATGCAAAGTGTTGCTTGGACAAAAAGAAGTGCAAAAAGCTGTTTTTCTCGTCCAATCGTTTGTTTTTTTTTTCTTTTTTTCCCGTCTTCAGATCACGGAGATGCAGTTTGGGGAACTTATTTTCCGCATATTGTAACTTGCATGATTCTCGTGCTGACGTTCACTTAAAGATTTTCGCTCCCATGACGACAGGAACGTGAATTCTCGTTTTTTTTTTTTTATAACTAATATGAATTCAGCGACGCAAGCGCATCAACACGCCGAGATGACTTGGCCACACGTAAGCACTGTCGACTACATTGTTTTTCTTTTTTTTTTAACGCTAGGATATGCAGTGCAACCTTGAAATAACGTGCACTGGAGGTCCGGACACAGTTCTTCACAGCGTTCAGTCGTCCTATGCGCCGAGTATTCGTGCCAAACGCCAATATACTTGAAGCACGCGGCAAGCAGCCACACCAGCAGCGCTCAGAGTACTCCAACTAAGATGGCGGCAGTGCAGCTGTCGGAAACCCACGCATGCGCAGATCCTCTGGTGGGATCGGTCTATTCATCGAAGCACATGGACACAAGTAATGCAAATGAGTTCTGCGGAATCCCGCAAGGTGGCGGAAGGGTTAAGGGGAAATGGACAACCACCCGTTGTACCTAACTTGTACCTAACTGTACATAAACTTGCACCTAACTTATCGAGTTGATGTTATAGATTTACCGTCCTACAAGATTTCAGATAATTTTCCCCTGTGATGCCATCTTTCCCGTTATTTTACCGCAAGCGAGGGCGCAGAATAAATACTCACTTGGGCATAAAGCGCCTACGGCGATTCGGTGCCAAATGGCCCTGCGAGCTTTGTGCGAGAGCGCCTAGCACGCGTTTTTCCTTTTCCGCTGTCTCGTGACGTCAGTGCTGTGCCCGATTGCATGACTTTATTATTCGCCTCCTCCAGAAGTCTTGCTCCGTGGGTTCAGTAATTGAGCTTCATTCGGGGCCTGTGCTTGACAGAGTTGTTCGGTCCAATTTTTGCCTCTTGTGCCATCAGGGACCAGCAGAGAACAACTCACAGAAGTAGAGGGAATAGCAGAGCAACTGCATTACTCTCGCCAGAGTTCTTTAACTCCGTGGGGGAGTAGTGCAGAGTTAGCCGCCGAACGTACTCTTTCCTTGAAAGAAGAGTAAAAGAGGCTGCGAACGCTCTGCTACTCGGGCGAAGTTCCCAGCCTATGCAACTCTCGTGCCGATGCGGCGAGAACGGGTTCTGGCACTCCGTCCTTAGCGGACGGAGTACAATGTAGCGCCTGCATCTCACCACCGACGCCGCAAAACAATATACCCTATTTACTCGCATAATAGGCGCACTTTTTTTTCAGAAAATCCGGCTCCAAGTTCGGGGTGCGCCTATTATGCGGGGTAAAATTTCCGAAAATTTTATTTCCGACTACCGCCTAGACCGCTGATAACGCAAATCACCGAAGTCATGAATATCCGCACTACAGCCGAAACAACCTTCTTCATAGGCTACACTAGCGCAAAACGTGTTGAGCATGCAGTCTCGCGTGTCCGAGAATCGAGGCATGCGATGCGGTGTGCTTACAAGCATTCAAATTTCCAAAAAGTAACATCGAAAGACCCGCTTTGCTTACAAAATGAATGCGGAAAAAAAAAAAACCGTACGAAAAGAAAGCGCCATCGCGGAAATTCACCGATGACGTTTCATCACGACCGAAATTTTGTGCTCTGAACGGTACCGATCGTTTTCACGGGCTCGCACGTCCCATATCGAAGACATCGAATCGCGAACCACCATTCGAGTGTTACAGTCGCCACCCATGCCCCCTTTCCTTCAAGTAGAGCCACCGCAAAGAGTTACGTTTATTCCGTACAAAACCGCAACTTTGATCGCCCGCGACCGCCACCGAAAAGCAACCAAGCGCTGATTAGGCCTAGCGTTCGGTCCGGCATGTTGTCGCGGGAAGTTTGTACGAGACAACATGAAGATTGGGCGTCGAAAAGATCGCACTCAACCACTGATTCAAGAGCAGCGCACGTGATACGATGTTAAGGTTCGCGACCGGGAAATCAGCGGCGACAAAAGTACGCCGAGCTTGTGCAAGTCCGCGTATTGGCAGCAAAGGCGAAAGCTTGCGTCGGAAAGCCGAAAAGCTTTTAAATTTGCGGACGAGGTAGCAAACGCGTGACGACGCTTTTCCCAGCAGGAAACTCGAAGCGCACTTGATAAGGACGCGATCGCACGTTCCACACGGACCGCGCTCGGCTGGCAAGCGGCCGGCGCCACGCCGGTGCGAAGGTTACTCCGACGCCCGGGCAACCGCCCTTCTTCCTCACTCGGCGGGCCCGCGCAGCTGGTGCAAAGCTGCCGCGGTCTTTCTTGTATTCTTTTTTCTCGCTCCAGTTAACGTATGAGGGCGTCGAATTGCAACCGTGCAAATACGGTACAGAACTACTGATCACGGCCAAGTTCGGGGTGCGCCTATTATGTGCGGAAATAAAAAAAAACTGATTTCTCGCGACCAAACTGGGGGTGCGCCTATTATGCGAGTGCGCCTATTATGCGAGTAAATTTGGTAACTGTCTCGTAGCCATAGGCCTTTGAGCGTAGACGTCACAGATGTAAGTTAATTGCATCAAGTTAGTAGAATAACTTTCAGTGATAACAAAAGTATGGTCCCCGCAGGGGCGTCTGCGCAAGCAGGCGTTTGGTGTGTGGCGACACCACGGACCCAAGCTAATGGGACTAATGGGAGGGTTTCTACCCCCTCCCATGCCTCGCCGTGCGTGGCTGAGCCGTGTCTGGGGAAAAGGGGATCCTGGGGGTTGAGCCGATGCCGGGTGATTGGACCTTTAAAGGAGCACTGACACAAAAATTTTGCACCTTGTTTTTTTTGTTGCAATAGGTAGCTTACGACCCACTTATCACGGCTGGAAACCTCGTTTGCGCGAGTGCGCGACGGTTAGTTATTTACAGACGTTTTTAGAGCGCCCAGTCGCAGTTTTGGTTTCAAAGAGCACCGAGCTAGTCAGGAGCAGTTCCGGTAGCAAGATAAACGCAGCTGGCTACGTGACCACGCAGAACTGTGACGTAGGCGGCGCGCGCGAGAGCGGGCGCCGCCTACGTCAGGCACGGAGGAAGAAATCGCAGGTAGCGCAAGGGCACAACCAACAACCAGCCAACACAGAATCGTGACGTAGTTTGTTTACATTGCTACCGCGTTGATGTCGGCATCGCGAGGGGCTCGCATCTCGCTCAGTCGTGCGGCATGCACTTTGAAATTGATTTTAAATATGTTCTAGGCTATATTTGCCCTTGATATTTCATAGGCGTTGTCTATGTTGTCTCCACATACATCTATTTCACTCATTATCTCGCCTTCGAAATTTTGTGTCAGTGCTCCTTTAAGGCCCCCCGGCAGAGGCAACACACCCCTTTGGCCCCAGCTTCACGTAGACGGCACCCCTGGCTGACCCACCCAGGGGAAATCGGCAGTCGCCTTTTCCTGTCTCCACCTCTCTCTCTACATCTTCGTCTTTCTCTAGTACTTTTGATCTTTCCTGTCTTCTCCTCACTTCTTTTTACTTCCACGTCTCTCGGCGGCAAGGGTTAACCTGGTGTAAATATCCAACCTTGGGTAGATATATTAGGTTATAGCGGCCATTTACAGCTGGCGCTTACGTTTCCTCCGCGTCTCGTAGTGTCCCCTCGTTGGGCTTGGAGGTGGGCGGCTGGCATGGCTGCCGAACAAACAATACAACTGATGAGATCCCCTTATCCTCACCGAACTGATCCCCCCCTGAAAGAGGTGGCGCACCGATGCCATTTTTGAACTGCTCCCGACCAAGACAGACAACTTCCCCAATTACCATATAATTCACTGCGACAGTACAGAAAAGAAGGCCGGAAACATCTCACCATTTCTAGTATCAAAGTGCCTCATGGGAACACTAGGCGGGCTACAAAGCCACCAAAACCGCCAGGGGTGACCTACTTCTCGAATTGAAAGACAATCTACAGTACCAAAGACTACTTAACCTGACAGCTTTCGGTGATCAGCCCATCACCATCACACCACACCGAACACTAAACACCGTGAAGGGAGTCGTGTCAGATGGCAACCTGATGGATCTTTCCGAAGAAGAACTCTTGACAGGCTGGAAAGACGAGAATGTTATCCAGGTGCAGCGCATAACAATAAGAAGAGAAAACAAAGAAATTCCTACCTCATACTTACATTCGGATCTACAACACTTCCCGCTGAAATAGTGACAGGTTATCTGAAACTGCCCGTAAGACCGTACATTCCCAACCCGCGGCGCTGCTTTAAGTGCCAGCGGTTTGGCCATGGCTCCCAGAGCTGCCGAGGGCAGCTTACCTGCGCAAAATGTGGCACCACCGGACATTCCATTGACGACGAATGCACGTCGCAATTCCACTGCGCGAACTGTGATGGCGACCACCCGGCATATTCCAGGTCCTGCGTGGCCTGGAAGAGAGAAAAAGAAATAATCACCACAAAGATCAAACTCAACATCAGTTTTCGTGAAGCGAAGCGGCGTGTTTCCCCGCATTTTGCAGGGAACACATATGCCGAAGTGGTGCGAGGGGGGTCAGCACCACTACGGCTTCCGGCGATGCCCCGGACAACGCCTGACGTGCCGAAGCAAACGCCACCCGCCCCCCCATTGGGGGGAGTAGCCACGGCTGCCCCACCCTCCTCGAAATTGGCCCCACCAAAGGCCCCTGCGAACCCTGGCAGCAGCCAGGGCAGCACACAAGCCAAAGAGGTCTCCTCGACCTCTGGCCTGGTGGGGTCGAAGGCTTCGTCCACCGTGACGAAGCCTACCCTTCGCAAACCCCACTCGGTAGAACACTTCCAGTCCACCGGCGCAGCCTGCGCCTAAGGAGCGGCGAGACCCTCTCGACTGCTCCAAAAAAGACAAAATGCCCATTACAGGGCCTGACAAAGGCTTTGTAAAATAAATCACTTTCCTCTTTTGCTACACACAGCACACACACACACATTCAAAATGGACAACATATTACAGTGGACTCTTACACAACCTCGACGACATACAAGAACTCCTTAGCAAATTTCGTCCAAAGGTGCTGTGAGTACAGGAGACACACTTAAACCCTAAACACACAAATTTCCTACGCCAGTATGTTGTTTTTCGCAAAGATCGCCAGGATGCCCTCGCATCATCAGACGGTGTGGCAATTATACTTGATAGAAACGTAGCATGCCAGCACTTTCCACTCCAAACGGCACTGGAGGCAGTGGCCGTGAGAGCTATAATTGCAAACAAACTCATTACGATATGCTCAATATACATACCCCCCACACCACCAGTTACAAAACATGAATTTCAATCATTTGTTGAGGAGTTGCCTGAGCCTTACCTCGTTCTCGGCGATTTTAATGCTCACAGCAGCCTTTGGGGCGACTCTCGCACCGACGCGCGAGGCCGCCTCATTGAGAAGTTTCTGTTTTCTACAGGCGCATGTTTACTCAACAAAAAAAGAAGCCACATTTTTTAGCCTTGCCAATAAATCTTATTCATCCATCGATCTTAGCATCATCTCTCCATCTATTTTACTTGATTTTAACTGGGAAGTTGTTAAAAACCCTTATGGGAGTGACCACTTTCCAATACTCCTCCAAACAGAAAGACAGCACGAATCTCCGCCCCAGGCTCCTCGGTGAAAACTTGAGAGCGCCGACTGGGAGGAGTTCCACAAACTTACAACAGTCTCGTGCATGGACATGTCTTCTTTAAGCATTGATGCGGCTGTAGAGTATTTTACCGCTTTTATAATCAACACTGCTCTTAAATGCATACCAGAAACAACTAAGATGACAAGCAAACGTCGCGTTCCCTGGTGGAACGAGAAATGTCGCAAGGCTCGGAGAGAACAGAATAAGGTGTGGGGGGCTTCTTCAGAACAGCAGAAAATCTGATAAATTTTAAACAAACCAAATCACAAGGGCACAGAACGCGCCGGCAAGCTAGAAGGGAAAGCTGGCAGAAGTTCATATCAGGCATAAATTCTTATAGAGATGAGGCGAAAGAATGGAACAGTGGGAGGAAAGTACAAGGCCAACCGGGCTATTCGGTGTCCTTAGTGGACACTGAGGGCGAAAGCATCGAAGACCAAGGTGACTCTCAGGGAGCACATTTCGAATATGTATCCAGCTCTACACACTATTCCGAAACCTTCCAAAGATACAAAACGAGAGTGGAATGAGAGAGGCTGGAAAGGAAATCTACAAGAAATGAAGGATACAATGAACCGTTCCGCTTAGCAGAGCTACAGGCAGCACTGAACTGCTGTAACGATTCTGCCCCAGGGTCTGATCGTGTTGTATGCGATATGTTGAAACACTTATCCCACGAAACACAAAAAACACTGCTTCGCTACTTCCTGGAAAGAGGCTCTCGTGGTACCCATTCTCAAACGGAAAGGATCCATCGTCTGTCACTAGTTACAGGCCCATCGCGCTAACTAGTTGCCTCTGTAAAGTCTTCGAAAAAATGATAAACTGCCGGTTAATACATTTCCTCGAAACTAACAAATTACTAGACCCGTACCAGTGCGGATTTCGAGTGTGTCGATCTACAACCGACCACTTAATACGCATTGAGGCTGAAATTCGCGAAGCATTTGTACATGAACAGTTCTTTCTCTCGGTATTCCTGGACATGGAAAAAGCGTACGACACAACATGGCGCTTTGGAATACTGAGGGACCTCTCACACTTAGGCGTGCGAGGTAGGATGCTCAGCATAGTCGAAAGTTATCTATCCAATCACACTCTTCGTGTTCGAGTGGGCAATGTCCTCTCCCGACCATTTGTTCAGGAGACGGGAGTACCACAGGGTGGTGTCCTGAGTTGCACCCTTTTTGTTATAAAAATGAATTCCCTACGTGTCTGTGTCCCACATACATGTTCTATTCCACATATGTGGATGATGTCTAGATAGGCTTTAAGTCATGCAATCTTGCAATGTGTGAGCGGCATGTTCAGCTCTGCTTGAACAAAGTGTCGAAGTGGGCCGAGGAAAACGGGTTCAGGTTGAGTCCACAAAAGAGCACCTGTGTTCTTTTTTCTAAAAAGAGAGGCCTCCACCCCGATCCTGACATTAACTTGCATGGCCAGCGGTTACCTGTAGTGGGAGAACATAAATTTCTAGGCCTAATTCTCGACTCTAAACTCACCTTTATATCACACATCAAGTATATTAAAAACAAGTGTATAAAAACAATGAACATTCTAAAAGTGCTTTCACGCACGGCGTGGGGGAGTGACAGAAAATGTTTAATGAATCTGTATAAAAGCCTCATACGCACGCGCCTAGATTATGGGGTGATAATCGATCAGTCTGCAGCGCCAAGCACCTTGAAAATACTTGACCCTGTCCACCATTTGGGCATTCGTCTTTCTACGGGTGCTTTTTGCACCAGCCCCGTAGAAAGCCTGTACGTCGAATCGAACGAGTGGTCGCTACACCTGCAGAGGTCTTGCATGTCTTTTGTATATTATGTCAAAGTGAACGCAGACAAAGAACACCCCTCACACTCCACAATCAATGATCTGGCCAGTTCTACCCTATTTGACAACCGTCCTTCACTGAGACAGCCCTGTTCATTTTGTGTGAGGGGCCTCGCTGAGGAAATGGGTGTGCCACTTTTTGAGCACCGGTTGGTAGCTCCCGCTGCAGGCCTCCCGCCGTGGCAGTGGCACATTATACGCCTAGTGTATGCCGATGGAAGCGCCATAGGTGGCGAACTTGCTCACCACTCTCGGGGCAGTAAGCAGACGGCCGCCGTTGTTACCTATGTCGTTGTGCGTGTGTTTCCGCGTTGTTCGCGTTTCCCTAATGAAATAGGCAACGTTCGTCGTATTTGTGGTGCCCGAAACTTCAAGGGATGTCTAATAATAATGGCTGTGGAGTGGGGTGCTCATACACCTACAAAAACTCGCCCGCAACACAGTTTTACTCATTTACCGTAAGGCCAAACGAGCAAGAGCGACGGAAGCTATGGATCGCCGCCGTTCGTTCGGAATGGCGAGCCCTTCCATGATTGTGCGAGTTAATGCGTCGCTTAATTGTTCCCATGCTTTCTTTCAGCCACATCGATCGGTGCCTGTTGGATGCACTCGATCATGTTGACACGGGTAGGCGACGAAAGTTATCGCAGCCTGAGCATGCGTTGGTTCGGTTCAGCCGTCATGCAACGGCACTTCGCTCAAACGTTTTGTATTTATCATTTACAGAAACAGCAATGCAGCAATGGTTGACTTCAGGAAGAACAAGAAGTAATTGAGACGTCGTATTTGTAAACAAAACAAAACGGATGTTCACCACGAACTGCACCTCATAGCTGGGCACTGTTACGCTGGTCTCCGCGACGCACCTTTCATATTCACCGGCTTCACGTTTCACTCCACGCAGACAGTAGCGCTGACGGTTCGTTCTCATTGGCAGTCGGTCATCATATGTCTCCTCGGCGACCCTCTTCAAAACTTGTCAGTGCTCCCACGGCGTCATCTCTTGACACTTCAAAGTCCGACTGACCGCACTACATCGTCAAGCAACACGTCTTCTCTGGTCGAGCGAACCACGCTATCACTTGAACAACAAACTTCTTCACTAAATGACCTTTCGTCGCTGCGCTGGCCGAACAATGGGGTTCGAGAAGGTTCTACATGATTGATGTATGTGCGTAGCACAGCAAAAGCTGCAGAGAAACGGCTGCATCCTTCTCACAGATTCGTTTGCGGAATCGAACGCCGCCGCTATGATTTCTCGAATTCTCCCGAACTTGCGCTGTCGCGTTCTGCGGAGGGGTGAGGGTTGCCCTTTCGGCGCCTTTTGATACTTTTTTTTTCAGTGCGCCCAAACCGTCGGCGCGGGTTTTCGTGCCGTCGTTTGAAATCGGTGACGCGTGCTTAGTTAAGTGCTCGTTTGTGACAAACAGCGTGCGCAAGTCCACTTTCGTAGAGCCCCGCGCCTTTCCTGCAGCTGCCAGCGCAGAATTAGTTGTGTGGCACCCGAATGAAGGGGAAATCGCAGCCGCGAACTTCATCCATCCCCTCATAGCAAATCTGTTCAAAGCGTTGTCGCCTGCTCGGCTCCCCGAGTGTGCTGTCGCCGGCGCCCGCTAGGTGGCTTTCAGTGGCGCCTCTAGAGCCGGTGCACTAGGCGTATAGATTGCGATGTGTCTTTCATTGAAGTTACGAAGCACGTGCCTATTGCACATATCCGCACGTACTTCCTGGAACTTCAACACAAGTACACTTGTCCTGAATTCTTCACAGATGCCTCCAAGTCCCACACTTCTGTGTCGTATGCAGCGGTTGGTCCATCCTTTTCGGATGCCGGCGTTCTGCATTCTAATACAAGCATCTTCACAGCAGAAGCTTATGCGATACTTGCGGCCTTTAAACACATCAAACAATTACAACTACAAACGGCAGTAATTTACACGGATTCCCTGAGCGTGGTAAAAGCATTGAAAACTCTAAAAAAAGCACAAAATTCCTGTCCTTGTTTCCCTCTACTCGATTTTATGTACGCTATACGCACACAAACAGCATGTCATAGTTTGCTGGGTGCCAGGGCACAGGGAGATCCAAGGAAACGTGTTGGCGGACCAGCTAGCTGCGTCCGCCCACGAAAACGCTACCGCTAATACATCCATTTCTGTCCCTGCACTTGACCTCAAACCCTTCCTTAAACGAAAGCTCAGGGATTATTGGCAGCGGTTATGGGATAAGCAGACACAAAATAAACTCCATCTAATCAAGCCACAGCTCGCGAATTGCCTGCCAGTATCGAAGTCACGCCACACAGAAGTAATACTTACCAGATTAAGAACAGGACATACACCACACACTCATACCTCTTGTCTGGTGGTGATCCACCTTTGTGTGAGAAGTGTGGTGAACCACTCACTGTCCTTCACATTCTTATCCAATGCACTGAATTAGATTTAAGAAAAAAGTACTTCCCATTAGTCTTCCGACAACAAGTACCACTTCATCCATCCATGCTCATAGGCAGCGAAGCGGTTTTTAAACATCAGTCACTATTTGCGTTTTTAAAAGAAGTTCATTCCTTTCACGTCATATACCAGGCAATTTGTAGCACTGCCTCTGAAAAGAGGTTGTTGCTGCGGTAGCTATATTACAGAAAGCACCTGCCTCCGTGCCTTTGGCGTCAAAGGTCTTAAGGAGGCATCCGTGCTATTTTCGCATCCTCACTTGTAGATATCATGGTCACTTGTAACACATTACACACCCACAGATCATATCATGTGTCACTGCCATAATTTTATAATCTATACACACCTTTTACGCTCCTATGTAGCGCGTGATTCTAGGCCTCTATACAGCCATAATACACCCTGTCATCGCAATCATTGGTCATCGCTAACACCAGATAAAAGACATGGCGCTCTTTGGCCACCTATGGCCCTTGCGCCACAAAACCCCATTAATCATCATCAACAAAAGTATGGTTCTGTGATCGTGAACGTCTCGTTCCCAAAACGCCAACAGCGGGATCTTCGAAGCAAGGAACAGCGGCAACTTCTAACAGGCCGCCAAAAATTAGTTTACTGCCGTGGCTGATTGCCACTACACTCTTAGAAAAAAAGGTCGGCATATTCACTTACTAAACACTAAACATTCACTTGTCACAAAAAGCACTAGCCTCTTAGTAAGTGAAGGTACTAGTAAAATGCAGGTTAGCAAATTTTACTACCTAGTTAGTAAGTGAATAGGGCTGACTCGAATGGTTAGTCCATTACTAAATTGTTAGTAACCACGCTAGCAGCTTAGTTGCCGTTTTAACTCTAATGAACTGCAATTAGTCAAATAGAGGTTTACGACTATTCTGTTATATGTGCGTGTGCGTTGCCATATCAAGATGATTCTATTAATAATATAGGATAAAAAAAACGAGGTGGCATTGACCTCGCACATTGATTAACTACTTCATGTAACTACCGTGGGAAGTGCGCATCACAGCAACATACTCATAGAGAACGGATCACATACTCATATGATCACATCATACTCGCATATGATTATACTCACACGATCATATGTTATCATGTGAGTATGATAATATGAGTATGTGAACTCAATGAACGTATCACAAACGAGAACACACACGCTAACGTACACACAGAATTTCAAGACTTCGACATAGCCAATTTCTACTCTAGCAGTAGCTCGAAGGCTATTTATGCTCCTGCTTTGGGATCACACACCGTGTACTGGTTAGCAGCCATAGAATTTAGAAGAATAATTGTTGTTTTCTGCACATCATTGCATGCCCTTCCATTTGCTTATATGTGTGCCATCACGTAGCATGAAACTTCTATGCCAAGGTAGTCAATAAAATTTAAGTGTGCTTAAATTTTGCTCAAGAGTTTCACGATTACGGCAAAATATACTGCGGCATCTACGAAAGATATGGCAACGTAGGTGGCTTAGTAGTTACTTAGTTAAAAACACCAAAAAAAGGCCCAAAGTTACAAGCTTTACTAGCTGCTGGCTAGTAAAGGGATGCCGCAAAGGTAGTAAAATACGCTGGAAATAAGTGAATACATTCGTTTACTAATTGTTTGCTAACTTTTTTCTAAGGGCGTAGAGTAACGTAGACACTCGAGACATTAGTTTAAAAAAAAAGTGCCTTACAAAAAAGAAAAAAAAAAAGACCTCTGCCAGCAGAATTTGAACTCGCCAACTCCCGATTACTAAGCGAGTACTCACTACGCCACGTTAGGGTAGCCACGTCTCACCGCGCTGACTACACTGTAAACAAACTGATAAAAACAAAACGTGCCGTTTTGCTTCACGGGTCGCATTCTGAACACAGACGCGATTGTCTTTTCCAACTAAACCTTGCGTCTTCGTAAGATGGAAACTGCTGCCGGGCACGCATGACATCCCGCTAAGGCCAACAGTGCCAACTTTCTTTCAGAATTCATAACATGGAAAACAAAATATACAAAAATTACAAGGACCTGGGTGGATTATCAGCTGTTACTGCCGAGTACAAGAGCCGTTTCTCGCTCTTTCCACTGGTTCACGTGCACAGATGTTTTATGTCGACTGTAATTTCGTTCGATGAGTGCGCGCGTATTTGATTGAATAATCTGTATTTTCTTGTGCAAGCGACAATACACTGTAAAAGAAAATTACTCCCAGGTGGGAGTAAAATGCCTGTCCTCTATTCTCCCTGTTTACTCCCTGTTCGGAGTAATTTTTACTCCGGACCAAAGTTGTTACTCCGGCTGGCCGGAGTAATTGCGTGGCACAGCGGGAGTGCTTTTCACTGATATTTCACTCCGGCCGACCGGAGTGATTGCGTGGCGCCGCCGGAGTACTTTTTACCGGCATTTCACTCCGGCTGGCCGGAGTGACTGTGGAGCACCTACGGAGTATTTTTTCGCTGTTTTTTCACTCCGGCTATCCGGAGTTTTCGCGTGGCACCTCTGGAGTGTTTTAGGAATGTCCTAACTTCGTCCGGACGGAATTTCAGTGCGATGGATCACGAGTATTTTTTTTTAAATTCTTTGCTCCGCTGTTAGTTTATTGATTCTATGCTGATCGTGTCACGTGTTGGTTAGATGAAGGAATTCTCATGCAAACACTGCAGAGTTACCGTGTATTTTTTCCGCAGAGCTCTAGCAGATGAAATTCAAGAGAACACTTGAGTTATTATTGCTTGATTTATTCAAAATATGCTGCAGTTTGTAGCTGATGACCCAACATTTGGGAAAAGAAGACAAGAAGAAACAAATATACAGAAAGCCACCAAAAAAGAACACAAGAAGACAGATCATATGAAATCAGCTGCACTCAAGTTTTAAGCGCAGCGCTAGGGTGGCTAGATTGGGGAGGTGTGCTGAGCGCGGCGCGTTTCCCTTGCCAGAGAGGGTCCCTCTGCGCGCCGATGCCGCCAGGGGCTTTGCTGCAAGGGGCGCTGTTTGGTACAGCCGGTACAGCTGCCTGCCGCCGTTGCAGGGTACATCCCGAGGAAGCCTCGCATTCGTCAACACGGCGTCGTATTTTTCATCGTTCAAGTGGTTATTATTGCTCGAGGGTCGTGGATTTTTGAGGTGTGAGAATGAAGCTGTATAAAACGAAGAAGAAAACTGGACGTTGTTGCTTCGTTCCTGGCTGCAAGTCTGAGTACTGGTCGTCGACAGAAAAGGAATCTTTGTTTCGAGTACCGGCGCGAAAAGAGTTATTTTAGAAGTAAGCTTGTGCGATACCGAGAGTTGAAAGGCAGCTGACGGAGAACTCAGCAGAATGCGAGAAGCATTTCGACGCAAGGTACGTAGAAGGGAACGGCGTTGGGCTAGTTGGTATTGCGTAGTCTGAAGTGGACAACAGCGCATACAACGTGATATCTTGGACGCCTTCGTTGCTTAACTCAGGTGCATTTCTTTTTAAAAGGGGTCAACCATAATGAGGAAAAAAAGAAAGTCAAGTGGGCTAAGACCTATGTTTTGTAGGCAGCTTTTGAATGCAGAGTTCAAATAAACTTGCTTCGTGTACGAATGTTTTCTTTTCAACTAATAAATCTTTCAACCTGCCGACAAAACGTACACATGACGCTTTGACCTACAACTAATAAATAGTAATGGGTCCAAGTACGAGAGCAGGTAATCTTTTGGGTATGTTGCCACCTTTTCAAAAATCTTTTTAGATTTTGACCCAAGACCGATAGCTTTAATTGGGTTTGCCTTTAGGAGAACAGTTTAAAAGGACTGTGCAAGTGTGTTGAGTAAGCAGAACGAAAAGAAATTATAATTTAATTACCAATATTACGCATAATACGGCCATCACGCCAGTAGTCAAAACTACCAATCCAACCATGCAAACAGAAAATGGCTGGCAGCATTACGGCTATGTACAGAAATCTTTAACTATCGTGCGCAGCGGCGACTTTTCTGTCTGTCAGCGCCATATGATGGAACGAAGTTGCAAAAAATTGTCTTGTGGGCATGCGCATTGTGGGCATGCACTTGTCCTCACCCTTTTTGGAACTTAATTCAGTCATATGGCGAAGATACACAGGAAAAACTGTCGCTAGTGCGCGATAGTTAGAGATTTAGGCGACTGTACGTAGGCTGTGCAAGGAGCTAGGATCCTTGCGCTGTCACGATTATTAGCTATATTATAGCCTAAAACTAAAAGTCGTGACATTTCAGAAGGTTGCATTTCTATTGAAGTATTATATAACATCAAAACATTTTCATCGTTTTCAATGATTCTAGTTCATTGCACAGGAACAGGTAATTAAAATGTCTAAGCAAGAAGCATGGACAGTTTAATGGGAAAATATTGATCTTTTCAACAGCTATGAGATTTATCGCAACAAAAACCTACTGAAAATCAAGTTTTGAGAAAAACAAGAATCAAATTTTCTAACACGTTATTTTCAATTTGAGTGCAGTCGCAATAAAGGGCCACAACTTTCGAACAGAATCAAATAGGGGCGTAATTTTTTGTGGCCCACAATTCTGAATGTCCATGAATTTTTAGACCAAAAATAGTAAAAATTCACTATAAAAAACATAATTTTAAAGGGTTTTAACATACATCAATAATGTGAGTAAACACTAAAAATTACGTGAATAAGTTGCAGTGATACATTATCGCAATAGGTAAAACGGCAGGACGCAAGCGAAAAAAAAAAAGAAAAAAAAAAAACTCTGCGCTTGAAAGTGGTGCGTGCGCGAAATGCTGCGAGCAACACTTTGGCGCGCGCAGTGCTGCTCGGTATGCAGCCTGCTACCGTGATAATGCATGCGAGCTCTATTTTTCAAATGGGGAGAGGAAGTATAGCCTTTGTTGGTGCAGTCGCTGAGGGAAAAAGAAGGCGATTAACACTGCAAAGTGTTGCACGCAACAAAATAGTGCGAGCGGTATTCGTCAGACATAAGCTAAGGTGGGCTATACGTCTTCTGCTCAACGCCACGCGCCCCTGCGTACAGCGCCCCTTGCGGCATCGGCGCAACTTGGGGACCGGTTTTAGCGGCCGCTTTTCACACCTCCCCATTCTAGCCACCCTAGCAGCGCGTTGAAATGAAGGCCAGAATGCTGCAAAACGATGCACAACGAACGAAGGAAGCGTAGCCGCCGGGAACAACTGTTCACCATCTCCGAAGGACCATCCATCAGATTCATTGACGACGCAAGGGGTTCAGCTGATTGTTTCCTGCATAATTTAGCAAAAACTTAATACATGAGAACTGCAAATCATGCCAGAGGCACGAAAACTGAGGACACTGAAGCCGCGGGTAGTCATTAAATCCCATACAGTCGGCCAGTCCATGAGAACACCCAGGTTCTAAAACGGACCACACAAAAAAGACAGGACGAGCGCTCAATCTCAAGGAGCAGATCCTATGTACTCCGGTGTCAGCCAGCCGCTCCATGATAAAAACACACCACGGTGCCGCGGACAAAGTTCAAAACGGGTGAAAGTTTTCCATATACTATTTCTAAATCGATACCTCTACTTCTGCTGACACATTTAAAAGCATTTTTTTCACTAAAATGAGCGAATTTTGGTACTCTCGAAGCCAGTATCAGGAATACCTCTCCCGATTGATTTGCTAATTTTATAACTTATTATTACTGATTATTACAGTCGCATTTTAGTATGTGCTCATCGTCCTACTTCCAGCATATTAGGCACTTACAGTTTGTATGCTTGTGGCCGGTTCTTAAAGGGGTCGTGAAACGAAAAATGAAACTGCCCGGTTGTAACTTTCCCTGCTTCAATAAGGATTAGACATGCCGATTCCGAAATATTTCGGCGCAATATCCAGTCTATAATTAATGAGGCCCGTTTGAAATCGCAGTCTTTTTGGGCTCCTAAACGACTATGCGGCACTACTGGCCGCCATAGGCACTAACGTGTGACGTCAGTGAAACGTCACGGTAAGAAGTTATAAACACAGCGTTAGCTTTTTTTGCTCCAAAATGATAGATTTATAGGAACCTAGGAAAGAAAAATATAACACAGCAATTTTTGAGCTCTGAGCTGTGTATACTGTGGAGTACAGCAAGTGATCTGCTTGGTTCCGTTTTCAAGAACATCCGGGCTCCGTCACGTGTTGCCTTCGCTCGCTCGGTGCAGCGTCCTAGCGTTTTCCTACTGGTTGCGTTAGGGCGTGTTTTACGGCGTGTTTTCGGTGGCGTAGTCCTCGCTATGCCTACTGTGTGCATCGTCAGACAGTGCCGCACAACTTATCAAAGTGGAAACAACGTTCGTGGCGGCTTTACTGGCTTTGCTGCGCCGCAATCGAAACAGTATGATGCTACGAACCTCGGTCAACTATGGCTCAGCAAACATCGCTGCGTCGCCATGTTTTGTCCACGACAGAGGCTTTTCATTGGCTCACTTAAAGTGACGTCAGCCGTACAGTTGAGGGGAACGTGAGCGGGGAATCGAAATTGTGCTTTTATAGTTATTAAACGAACCCGGACGATGAAACGAGTCGAGGTGTAGTATTGAATGGACGGCCAGGATTCTGAATACACAGGTGGTTGAAAATTTTCGGAAAACGTTTCACGACCCCTTTAAGAAAAGCGCTCCTTCATTCTGCTTTGCGGAAGAGAGTCTTCGAGAGAAGTTGGCGTTGTATTTTTTTTTAATTCGCAGCGCCCGCTCTATCTTGAAACTTATTGTAATGAACATTTTTCAAAATAGTTATTGCATGAGCATGTATCGTTTCCAAATGAACAGCCTCGAGCACAAAATAAAGTTTACTCCTACTTAACGAAATAAATTAGCAATCAAAAGTACAAGCATTACGCCACCTATGCCATTTGAATCGCCAGTATAGTACACTGACAGAAATGAGGGGAGGTCGACCAGTTTACTCAACACACAGGTCCGTGCAGACGTCCGGCAGGAGGCCACGGATGTTGATGCACGCCGAGATGTCACGACGTGTGCACCAGGATTACCAGGATTCGAGGAATTTTCTTTTCCTTCTTCTGTTCAGAGGCCAGCGTCGTTGCATCGTCCAGGTCAAAACTATGTCTCGTCTTCGCGCACTGTTCGTCAGAGAGAGATAGAAAGAAGTGTTTTATTCTCGGAGAGAAATGGGACATGAAGGCGAACATTTTGACAGTTTTACCTGTTTGGTCGGTGAAATTCAACTCCCCCCCCTTCCCCCCCTCCCCCCTTTCTCCTCAAAAAAAGAAAAAAAAAGACTGCATACACGGCCATGGCAGCAGGACTGAACACAGAAAAAAAAAAATTCAGCAGCGCGATAGTTCTCTCTCCCATCAACAACACAGAAAAGACTGCCAGTTTCTCATAAAGGTGCCCTCTTTTCTTTTTTTTCTTTCACTACCATGTCCCCTCCGCCCAACGACTCTGAGCGGTGCTCTCAAATGGGTTGCAGAAATAAGCGTTCACCAACCTCCCATCCACAGAAATGTCGCGTGCCCCACAACCCGTTTTGCAAACAACCCCTAGCTTCCTTTCACATTCCGCGTCACTGGTCTCGTCAGCCCCTTTCCCCCTTTCTTATCATGAAAGCAGCACGTCCCCCCGAAGGGTCAATTATACTTCTAGATTAGCAACTCAGATACCACTTATACAATCAAAATATTTTCACCAAAATGAGTACGTATATGCGTTCTAAAAGTCTGTACCAAACACATTTCCCTAGCTCAATTCGCTAAATTTATAACGAATTAACGCTGATTTCAGTTATTCATGTTTTATTAATTCAGTTTACATGATAAGTCAAAATAATTTAAACGTAATGAGAGGCCTCGACCTGGCGTTTGTTAATATGGAAAGCGGACAAATACTACCGTTTATGTACTGACCAGACCAAAAATATCTTTTAACCAATTAGGTTTACTTATAAAAATTAACTTTTTACCGTACCAACCCACAACTATGATGTTTTCTATTAATGCATATCTACAGAGAGTCGGTCAGCGCTCCCGATATTACAGTGGTGTGCTTAAAATTACTGAAGTTATCCATATTAAGAAAGAAAAAACTCGTGGTCAAACAACGCATTTTCGGAATTCCCGCTGAATTTTTTTGCTGCCATCTTGCAAAGCTAGCCTAGTCTTGATAACCTGCTTGGTTATCAACACAAAATAACCCAATTTTAGCACTTTAACGCAGATAATTCAAGAAAAGCTCACTCGCCAGTTTTACGCCGCATCAGCGACCGCCGGATCGTTCGCCACTCGCGAGATCACAATGTGTCATCTGCTGCACGGAACCATCGCACGATTAAGGTTCCCACAACTCCCTTCTGTCGATGACAACCTTCGTTGAGGCTTGTAGTCGCTTGTGACTACAAGCGTCAAGCGTCAATGTCATTTCCTTTTCCCGAACACGGCCGAAGGGTTCGCACAATCCTCGCTGCACTTCGATTCGGGTGGCTTGGCCTGCGCCATGTTGGTTTGTGGGGACCGGCCGCCCGGCGAGGCTGCCTACGTCACTCCTCCATTAGCCAATGAAAGCCGCTGAGTGATGCGCAGGGGCACTTGCGGAGCATCCACCGGAGCATAAGCGATGCGCCGGAGTATTTGCGGAGCATCCCACGGAGCAAAATCAGGGAATTCGTCTTGTTTTCCTCCGTCCATCGCCCACTGGAGCAAAACGGTGGAAAATGAATGTACAGTCGACTCCCGTTAATACGAAGTTCACGGGACCCGCAAAAAACTTCGAATTAAACGAACTTTCAATTAAGCAAAATGCACAAAAAACAGCACTTTATTAGCTTAAAACCCGACAGTTTCCTCAAAAAAGATAGTCCGTCATCTTCTGCTTGCCGAATCTGGCTGCGGCTAGCAAGTTTTCCAAGCAGTACACATGTCGAAGTGCTTCTTCAGCGTTGTCTTCTCCAACAAAACAAAAAAAACCGGTGCGCGAGAGCAAGACCCGCAGCTGCGTCGGTAGCCCTCGGTGGTGGTTCGTTTCCGATGTCATCGTCGCTTTCAGGAATCCAATCATGGGGCTGAACCATCTGCAATATTTAGCTGTCCGACGTTGCGTCCACGGCGACGAACTCTTCAAAACGGACGTCACCAAGAGCGGTGCCAAAACTACCGTCATCGAGTTCACCTGTTGTTTGCACTTCATGAAATTCGAGAGCGTGTTAGGCTTAATGCCGTACTTTCGTGCTATGTCTTGCTTGGCGGTGCCTCCTTAAAGGGGTACTGACACATAGATTTTGGCCTCGCGTTTTTTTGCTGCAATATGTTGCTGGGGGCCTGTTAGTCATAACACGGCACCTCGTTTGCAGCAGCGCGCGACAGATAATTAATTACAGGCTCCTCATTACCGACCAGTTTCAGTTTCGGTTTGAGAGAGCTCGAAAAACGACAAGCCGCCGGGTGCAACTATCGCCACCTAGCGTGCGCAGCTCTCGATCACGTCAGTACACGGAACTATGACGCACTTCCGCACGGTCCGCATCAAGAAGTCCTTTCGAATAGGAAACGGGACAGCAGTGTCGCCAAACACAAAACTTTCAACGCGTGCGCCGCGGCCACGGACTCGCGACCAGCCGCCGAGAAGTATAGACTGCCGGAACAAACGCGGCAAAAGAAAAATGGCCGCTATGACGTCATCCTAACTTGTTGCAGCGTGGTCACGTGAGGGAAGTAGGGGGGGTCACCGAGGGTCACCTCTGATGGTGTCAGTAGCGCGACAGAGTCGATCGCTCACGCAAACTTCAAAATTAATTTAAAATACCTTCCAAGCTATATTCGCTGTTGATATTTTGCAGATGATATACACATGTTCACGGGAATCGAACCCGCAGGCTGTCTCGGCCGCGAAATTTTGTGTCAGTACCCCTTTAAACTTCTTTCAAGACTTCGACTTTCGTCGCCAGGTCAAGCGTTCGGTAGCGGCAGCGAGTTGCCATTATCAAACGTCGTCACCGCAACACTCAAAATTAGACCTGGAAACGCGTGCAGATTCAAACCAGCGCGCGCGCGCGGCTGAAGTGGCTGACAGGGTTACCAGGTGGCGCGAGCCTCAAACCGCCAAATTGGACACCGAGGTAGCCTAAACATAGCCCAACACGTAAATTTGAAGTAGCCCAAATCAGTAGCTTCTTAAATAATTTTTTTGCGCTTACGTAGTTACTTTCCCACAAAAATATCTGCCTATTAGTTTATCGGTGCTTTCGCAATTTTTTTTTTGTTGTTGTTCTGGCAAATGTATGCGTCGTATGCGTGAATCTGCTATGCAATCCATAATAATGGAGTGATGACTGCAGATTTTAGAAAAGGTTTATTGCCACAAAAAACAAAACAAAACAATGCAATCACAAAGAAATATAAAAAAACATATTTACGAAAAGTATAGTAGTAGGTAGGGTTGCGAAAGAACTTAAGGCCTGACCACACGTGCCCGTTGCAGCGTGTCAGCGCGCGTCGTTTTGACGCGGCGCCGCGCCCTCTCCCTATGAAGAGAGAGGGTGCGCAGCTTCGCGTAGCCACGTGCCCTCTCTCTCTATAGGGAGAGGGCGCGGCGCCGCGTCAGAAAGCCACGCGCTGACGCGCTGCAACGGGCACGTGTGGTCAGGCCTTTATACATGATGACTTGATCACAGCTTTCACAAAAGAAATCAATTCTTTAATTGAGCCTCACAGGGTCCGGGGCCTCGCACTGAAAAAGTTGATACTCATTCGCTCGAATTCATCGATGATTGGGCTTAGAAAACGAACAAAAAGTACACTTTGCTCATCAGTGTACATTTCGTTGAGTAACCTTGCTGCGTAGCCGCGTTCCTTACTTTTCATCGCATCGAAGTGGAATCGCAGTGCAGCCCACTGATACAAGATTGCTTATCCTAAAGGGAGTTATAGCTCGCTTTGGGATAAGCGTGCGGATGGCTGAAAGTATAAGCGACTTTAATTGTACTGTTTTAAGTGTATTGTAGTAATTATGATAAAGATGCAAAGAAAGTAAAGTGGATGAAATGAAAAATTGCCACCGGCAGGGTCACCAAACCTGCAACCTTCGGATGGGCGCTGCCGGCGCTGCCCACGTGTCACGCGAACTGCTAGCTTCCACAATCACGTCCCTTTCCCCTTTTCGGGAGACTTGAAATATGCGCTAATGACTGAGCAAGCAACCCCTCCCCCCCCCCCCCCTTTCGCCATTTTTTAACGTGTTCCTGCAGCAGCGGTTCGTGCTAACCTAAGTTCTGAGAGTGTTTAGATAGGTGCACGATTTCTTAGTACTTTTACAGTGTGGTACCTCAGGGTTGCATTCTGAGTTGTCGCAAATTGTTGGAATATTTAAAGAACGTCTTTCCATTCTTGTCATAACACGTGAAATGCCACACGGGTTCCCTCCGATTCAGTAAAAACAATACATTCATTCGCATTCGATAAAGCATTTCATAAGAAACACAGGTGTGCATTCTTCTCAGAGGCTCCTCCACCGCTCCCTTGGATTTTGGTCCGGAACTGAGCAAGGGCCCCCCCTCGACATATTTCGGATTATCTTTCACCGTGGGGGGTGGCGGGGGGGCACTTGCCCGGGATTTTGCGGTAGTCGAAGAAAGTTTAGAAAAAACGTGAGCCGCCATCAAAACATGATTTCAAACTGATGACACGTGACGCCCTTTCTTAGACTATACGTCTCCAGGTGCAGTAATCGTTCAACACACTGGAACGTTTCAGTGGCAGAACCCCTGACAGGCCCAAAAGTAAGCCCTTGCGTCCCTGCGGGAAGGCTCGGAGTAAAAAAAACGCAATTAAGAGTGTGCATGCGTAAGCTCGTTCTTTTGCTGCGCTAAAAATGTGACAGGGGGGACGACACGAGAACACAGAAGTGCGCAAACTTGCAACTGTTTATTTGCGATCAAAGCACGTCAATATATACACAGACATGAAAGGGTGAGAGGCAGATACAAACGTGACGTAGAACATGAAAATGCATAAGAAATGAGTGATGGTGCAAATCTAAAGATTTCATGAAGACGCGTGTGTATTGACGTGATGTTTATCTATGAAATTAAAAGCGGGGTTTCCCAGAACCACAGAAGGGGAGCTTACGTATGTGGAATGATCATTTTTTTGCATGAAGTAGGCCTCCATGATTTCTCGCCCTTTTTTTCGATTTGCTGTGTTCCAAAACCTTAGTGTCGCTGAACATAGGCTTACACCCGCAACGTGCGCAGTGCGCTGCTAAGTGCCCTGGAGACTGCAGCATTTCAGTCGCGTATCTTTTGCAAGTTTGCGCACTTCTGTGTTCTCGTGTCGTCCCCCCTGTCACATTTTTAGCGCAGCAAAAGAACGATGCCGTACCAACTAGCCCCCCATTGAATCCTTATTATGCGTAAGCTGCGTAAGCCGCCTGGGGTCCCCAGTACGAAAATTCTCTACCATTGTAGCTTCTTGCCTGGTCGATAGCAATGTAGCCCAAAAATAGCCACATAGCCAAAGAGAAAAAATTCGACGCCAACTCGAACAAAAAGTAGCCCAATTGGGCTATTAATAGCCCAATCTGGTAACCCTGGTGGCTGAAGTATAGTGCCTAGAATATACTGGCTAGTGTGCTGAGCGGAGGGGGTTTCCAATGGGAGGAGGTGGCAGTGCCGGAGATGCCTTCCAACTTTGGCCGGTAGGCGGCGACGCTTGTCGCAAAGGTGTAGCACACGCGCCGGCGTCGCGGTGTATGTTAGTGCCTCCGCAGCTTATCAGTGCTTCGTGCTCTGTGTCCAAAGTTGTCTTGGTGACGTTTGCGCTGTTTTTACCGTGTTCGGGCTAATCTTCGTGTACGAACGTGTAAATGGGAACTGCAAAGAGTAATTATGCGTGTGTTTTGCGTTTTGCACATTACTTATGCTTCATGAGGTGATGATTATTTAGTTGTGGAACAGGGGGATTTTTCAAAATGAAGTTCAGATTACATTTTCAGTTATTGAGGTGGGGTGAAACTTTGAAAGTGAGTTTCAAATCTTGGCTATACAGCAGTGGTAATGAAAGCTATGACTAAAATTTGCGAGGTATTTTAAAGGTAGACGCAGGTTGCATTAGAGCCCAGAGATAGTTCGAAATTTTTTAGTATTTTTTTGTTTTTGTTTGTTTTTCTACTAATGTACTTCTCAAATAAGATCTGCCATCTGTGGATCACTAAACTTTTGCAGAAAGGTAGCGATTAAGGCTTTATAGAACTGGAACTAAAATTGTGAGTGTACAACAAAAATTGCATTTGTCATGTCTTTTTTACGTTTGTTGATTTATGAAAATGGCCACTTATGAATGATTTTTTTATACTAAAAAATACAAATGCGCATAGGCTACTGACTCTAGAACCAGTTATGTTAATGCCATTATAGTTAACACGTGGAAATCTTTGTTTTCCTACGCCCGCTAGTTCCCGAGAAAACTGTACAGAATTTTTAAAAATGTTCTTTTGAGAAAAACGCAGAAATAACGTAGGAGTACGCGCGCATTACCTGTGACTGTGTCAACAAAAAGGAGATCTAAAATTCTTTTTGAAACCGCGAGTGCCCAAATGTGATATATTTTCTCAAAGAAATGCTCTATTCGATCATTTGAAATTCCAAAATTGCATTTTTGGACCACAAGAAGTCTCACCCCACCTTAAACTGTTAATTCATTGCGGTTAAAAGCAAGCACGCATAATACTCACAAAGATGCTTTGCACGAAAATTTTTTTCAGCCATTCACACTACTAGACTATGATGAAATGATCTAATGGAGATGTTGTTCTTGACTAATGACCCCTGTTCGTTTCATTCGCATTTACCTTTTCTTAATCTTATTTAGACTAGCTTGTGTTCATCGCATGTGGTATAGAAAATACGGATGCCATGCTGGAAAACGTGGAACAGTGAAAGTGACCCCACCCCACCGTACATTTGCATATGAACCATTCTCTGTTAACTACAGACTTGCTCATGTAGTGCAACAATGCAGTAGGTACATCTGAACTGCGGAAACATCTAAACAACCGATCCAAAAGTATGGGGCCTATGGTGATATCTGCAGAACTGGACGAACACCATTCATTTTGTTGGTGAAGCGAACGATGTGCGAAAGCTAGTGTCATAATGTTTGCAAGAAAGATTAGTGCATTTGTGTAATACAAGCGTTACATGGACATTTGTGATTACTGTCGACCCGCTCCGGCTCAAGTATCTTAAGAATTATCGTGCCACGACCCGACTACCTCGGCACGTGTAGGTTATACACTCTGCAAGTCCATGATGGTGCATCATACCGAGTGTGATGCGCCGCTAAAATAATAAAATATGACCACGACTGAGAGGTGCGAAGTGCAGTTAACTGGATCGACTTCGAGTGAAATCACTGCGTTGAAAACAGCGCGAAAACGGGATGAAGGCTAAGGGACAAACAACAGAATTAAGCGCTGTTGCTTAGCCTTCGACCCGTTTTCGCGCTGTTTTCAACGGAATGAGATGTACCAACTTGCGCTTCAAGACACTATTCTACGAGTAAAATCGCCAGCGAATGTCCCCGTGTAGCAGCGAAGAATCCGAGTCGGACTTGATCGCGATCGAAATTGCCGTGAGCCATCCTTACGACACGATTTCTTGCGTCTAACGCGTCAACTTTCGCTGATTGTTTTCAACGGGCAAGTTGGGTGTGTCGGAGTATATTCATTGCGACTTTTCTACTTCGCTTTGGTGGTGAAGCAGAGAGTCGCGAAAACTAGCAGACGACGTGAGGTACGTATGAAACGCTTCGTCGTTTTGTAGTGCCGAACCACCTGAGGATTTTCTTCGGGCAGTAATTTGGCGCTGAGATTTTCCCCGTCCGGTCAAGTGCTTTGACGAGTGTGTTAAAAGCAACGAAGAACAGTACATTCGCGGCAGAAAGCGCCGTGCTACGCAGCTGAAAGCGGAGGAGCCGGCGACGCGCGCGGGACGGATGGATGCTATGAGCGTCCCCTTTATAACGGGGCGGTGACATGTCTGCCACCAGGCTCGAAAAAAAAAACTTTCTTTTTATGTTGGCCTAATGCCTTATCTACATTGATTAAATCTATGTTATTACAGAAAAGAAATATATAAGTTCACGGTCCATCTCTCTGCTTCTTAAGGCAGAATGACTTTATTTTTCCCCATTCTTCATTTTTGTCCTTTATCTCTACTTTTCTGCCACCAATACTCTAACCGTCTCTTACTTATTTCTATCGCGGACGTGTTCAGC
The DNA here is from genome assembly GCA_030522465.1 of Rhipicephalus appendiculatus. Classification (NCBI taxonomy): domain Eukaryota; kingdom Metazoa; phylum Arthropoda; class Arachnida; order Ixodida; family Ixodidae; genus Rhipicephalus; species Rhipicephalus appendiculatus. The sequence continues at coordinate 13,048 of JALIZH010014269.1, read as the reverse complement.
TTTCCATTGATGTCCCTAAAACCCAAGGCTTCATGTAGACTCGTGCCCACACGTATATCTGAGTGGATATCGACACATTCAATCAGTACATGTTCCATCGTTTCCTTAGTTCCCCCCACAGCATGTACATTGTTCTTCTTCGTTACAGAATCTCGCTTTATAGCTACGCGTTCTAAGGCAACCCGACCTTGCCTCAAACAGTAAAGCGCTTCCTCTTGACCTTAGCGAGTCGCAGCGCCGCCATGCGGTGACTGTGGGAAGGCATCAGCGCGATGGCCACGCCAAAGCGCCCGCTCAGCACACTAGCCAGTATATTCTAGGCACTATAGCTGAAGCCCTGAAGCACTGAACAAATCATAAAGAAAGGCCTAGTCAGCCGATGCGATCGATGCGATGCGCCGGCGTTGACTAAACAATCTTGCCGCTTCATGAGCTGTGGCGCTGCGGGCAGTGGCGATGGCGACAACAGTGAGCTGCGACAGTTGTGCTGGCGGAAACAGCGTGGTCCGACAGCTGTTTTGGCACTTGCAATATTCCCCATTTTATTGAAAAATTACGGTCGCCTCGAGGCTCTCGACTGAAAAATAACTTCTAATTAACCAACATTACGGGCTTTTAACTTCGAATTATCGAGCATTTTTTCCTATAGGGCTGCATGCAAAACTGACGGGTTCACTTATTGACTTCTAATTAACCGAAAATTCCAATTAAGCGACTTCGAATTATCGGGAGTCGACTGTATATGCTCCGGAGCATTCCGGTTTGAGTGAGGCCACCAGAGTTGAGCGGGAGCATCATCCCCCCGAGACCTCCCGGCTTGGTATATTTTCGTTTACAGTATATGCTAGTGCAGCAGCTGTGTCAGTGTACAGATTTGCATCGCTATACCGATAGCTGCAACTACCTAACTGATCTCTAAAAACCAAATTGAATGCGCAAGAAAGTATGCCGTCATGTTACTTCAATAAGGCGCACCTAATGACAAGCCTGTGTTTTCACGTATGAGTCAGCGAAGTGCCGGCGAGTGCGCCCGGCAACAATCGGCGGCGGCCTGTGTGCACTGGCTGAAAGCGCGTCGCATCGATGGTCATCGCTCCTTGTGCGGACACCGTACGCAAGAAACAATGGTTCAGTCAGGTTATCAGATGCCAAAGCTCTACTGTACAGTCATTCTTACTCCTCGGAATAGCGTATCATTAAGCCCAGAAGCGCCGATGACATGTAGACGAACTCGGCCGGTACGCTAGGCCTACCTTCGCTGGGAGTCGTACTCGTACGGGTCGTATTTGGTTGGCCCGATCTCGGCGCAAGTGGCTCGCGAAGGTTGGGGTTTGCGCATTTCTCAAGCCTCTCACTATCACTATAAAGTGTAGCCGAGGTAAGGAAAGCCGATTGCCGCCGGGCGCACTCGCCGGCACTTCGCTGACTCATACGTGAAAACACAGGCTTGTCATTAGGTGCGCCTTATTGAAGTAACACGACGGCATACTTTCTTGCGCATTCAATTTGGTTTTTAGCGATCGGTTAGGTAGTTGCAGCTATCGGTATAGCGATGCAAATCTGCACACTGACACAGCTGCTGCACTAGCATATCGTTGCTTGCACAAGAAAATACAGATTATTCAATCAAATACGCGCGTACTTATCGAACGACTTTACAGTCGACATAAAACTTCTGTGCACGTCAACCAACGGAAAGAGCAAGAAACGGCTCTTGTACTCGGCAGTAACAGCTGATAATCCGCCCCAGATCCTTGTAATTTTTGTATATTTTGTTTTCCATGTGATGAATTCTGGAAGAAAGTTGGCGCTGTTGGCCTTAGCCGCATGTCATGCGTGGCTGGCGGCAGTTTCCATCTTATGAAGACGCAAGGTTTAGTTGGGAAAGACAATCGCATCTGTGTTCAGAATGCGACCCGTGAAGCGAAACGGCGTGTTTTGTTTTTATCAGTTTGTTTACGGTGTAGTCAGCGCGGTGAGACGTGGCATGGTGGTAGAGCTAGTACTCGCCTGGTTATCGGGAGGTGGCGAGGTCGAATTCTGCTGGCGGAGACTTTTTTTTCTTCTTTTTTGTAAGGCACTTTTTTTTTTTTTTTTTTACGAATGTCTCGAGTGCCTACATTACTCTAGTGGCAATTAGTCTTGGCCATAAACTAATTTTTGGCAGCGAGTTAGAAGTTGCCGCTGTCCCTTGCTTCGAAGGTGCCTTGGCGTTTTGGGAATGAAACTTTCACAATCACAAAACCATACTTTTGTCATCACTGAAAGTTATCCTACTAACTTGACGCAATAAACTTTCATATGTGGCGTCTACGCTTAAAGGCGTATGGTTACGAGACAGTTATATTGCTTTCAGGCGTCGCAGTGGTGAGATGCAGGTGCTACATATAGCAACCTGGTAATCTTTAAGCAGGCAAAAGCCAAAGCGCGATTCATTCGAAGGCAAGCGGAAAAGAGCTCATGGCAAAAATATATATCATCCATAAATAGTTCTCCGACATCCAAACATATCTGGGATCAGGTGAGGAAGTTTAGAGGAGAGTACCTATCATACGCAATACCACTGTTTACAAGCCCAGGCACACAAACAACACTACAAGACCAGGCCAACCTTTTAGGTGAACATTTCTATAATGTATCGTCATCAGCGAATTACACAAACGCTTTCCTTAAATACAAAGAATCCGCTGAAAAACAGAGCCTGCCCACTACGAGCGCTTCAAATGAATATTATAACCAGCCACTCACACTTCACGAATTAAACAGAATACTCTCGGCCGGTAAAAAAACGGCAACAGGTCCTGACCGTGTACACTATACAATGCTGGCCCATCTATCCCAAGCATCGACGAATGTACTGCTCCGATTTTTTAACAAAATATGGGAAACTGGTACGATGCCGGAATGTTGGAAAAACGCAATAGTCATACCGTTTCTAAAGCCTGGTAAATCTCCAACATCCCCGAGCAGCTATAGGCCCATAGCATTAACAAGTTGTTTCGCAAAAACATACGAAAGCATTATAAACATTAGACTCACTTTCATTCTCGAATCAGAGCACCTAATAGACATACACCAGTGCGGATACAAAAAGGGCTCTTCCACCACTGACCATCTTGTTAGGCTGGAACAGGAAATACGAGGTGCATTTCTACACAAGCAGCACTGTCTCGCGGTCTTCTTTGACCTAGAGAAAGCATATGATACCACCTGGCGACATGGAATTCTTAGAGACCTTGCTGACTTGGGGATTCGCGGAAGAATTCTGAACTGTTTGTATGATTTCCTATCGAACAGAACATTTCAAGTACGTCTGGGCACAGTGCTCTCACGAAGATTTGTCCAAGAAAACGGTGTACCGCAAGGTTGCATTTTGAGCACAACACTCTTCATAGTCAAAATGAACTCCATCAACAAGGTCATACCTCCCACAACCATGCACTCCGTCTACGTTGACGATCTTCAGATCGCCTGTCGGGCCTCCAGCCTACAATCCTGTGAAAGGCAACTGCAAATAAGAATCAATAAGCTTACGAAATGGGCTGACCAAAACGGTTTTCGTTTTTCGGCACAAAAAACCACCGCCGTTCTCTTTACGCAAAAACGTGGATTGTACCCTGACCCTGCTCTTAAACTAAACAACATTGAAATGCCGGTAAAACAAGAATACAAATTCCTAGGAGTTACATTTGACCAAAAACTCAATTTCCTTTCCCACATAAACGCACTAAAAGTTAAGGCAAATAGAGCACTCAACCTTCTAAAGGTGTTATCTCATAAGCACTGGGGATCTGATCGACTCTGCCTGCTGCGCATCTACCGTTCCATCGTGCGCAGTATTTTAGATTACGGTTGTGTCGTGTACGGCTCAGCACGGGAGTCTTACATTCGGCGTCTTGACCCTGTGCACAATCTCGGCCTACTTCTATCCAGTGGTGCTTACAGAACATCACCAGTGGAGAGCTTATATGTGGAATGTAACGAACCTCCTTTGTGTCACCGAAGAGCATTACTAACTCTGTCATACGTCTTAAGAATAAGGTCATCACCACAACGCATCTGCTATGACATTGTCACAAAGTGTAATTCACGCTTACACTACCTTAACAAACCGAACTTAATCAAGCCGCTTGTCTTGCGTTTCGAGGAATACTGCCGGACATATGTCATCTCTGAAGAAGCACTTGATGTCGCCATAAAACCACCGAGACTACCGCCATGGCTGGATCTCACTCAGCTTTGCGATATATCTTTAAGCCATCTAAGGAAAAAATCCACCCCACCAGAACATATCATTCAGGAATTCCGTGCACTTCAGGACAAATATCGAGATTACACTGAATTTTACACGGATGGATCGAAAACAAGAAATCATGTGGGTATTGGAATCGTGACAGGGGAAAGCGCAGTTAGTGTGAGAGTACCTCATTGTATCTCCATTTTTACAGCCGAAGTTTACGCTTTATATGAGGCAGTTCGAAAAATCATCGCTGGCAAACACAAAAAAGCGATCGTATATACAGATTCATTAAGCGCACTTAAAGCTCTACATGTCAAATCCGAGTGCGAACCATTAGTTGGCGACATTTTAAACATCGTACCTTTAAATAGCGGGGTAACTTCTATACGTTTCTGCTGGGTCCCAAGCCATGTTGGGATACCTGGCAACGAAAAAGCAGATGAGTGCGCCTTTTTAGCAGTACACAAAACACTTACAAAAATAAAAGTTCCCTTAAGAGACAGCCAGAGAACAATCCGTCTAGCGCTGTTAACAAAATGGCAACAACACTGGGACTCGTGCACGAGCAATAAGCTCCATCTGGTAAAGCCGATACTGGGTGAATGGAAGAACTGCCGTCACCAAGAACGGTTTATCGAAGTTGTGTTATGTCGACTCCGCATTGGGCACACCCACTTGACACACAACTTTTTGCTGGCAAAGGAAGAACAACCAACGTGTGAAAAATGCCAAGAACCGTTAACACTTATGCATATCTTAATCACATGTCCCAACATTGAAACACAGAGACAAAAACATTTCAGCAAACTATACAAACAACACGTACCTTTACACCCTGCTTTGTTACTAGGAGATGACCCTATAGTACCCCTGGCTGACGTGCTAAACTTTCTGAAAGAATGTAACGTCTTAAGCAAGCTGTAAAAGCTCATTTCAGTGTCCATTCCTTAACACCTTGTGTCTGGCGCAGCATAGCCTCAGCTGCTTTTGCGCCATAAAAAACCAAATTAACTAACTAACTAAGCTACATTGTATACTTCGTCCGCTAAGGGCGAGGTGCCAGACCCCATTCACGCCGCATTGGCACGAGAGTTGCATAGATTGGGAACTCCGCCTGAGTAGCAGAGCGTTCTCAGCCTCTTTTACTCTTTCTTCAAGGAAAGAGTACGTTCGTCGGCTAACTGCACTACTCCCCCCACGGAGTTATAGAACTCTGGCGAGAGTAATGCAGTTGCCCTGCTCTTCAAGTACTCCCTCTACTTCTGTGAGTATAGGCCTACCTTCGCTGGTAGTCGTACAGGGTCGTATTTGGTTGGCGTGATCTCGGCGCAGGTGGCTCGCGAAGGTTGAGGCTTGCGCATTTCGCAAGCCTCTCACTATCACATTAAAGTGCATGCGTATCCCTAGCGGAGGCAGCGCCATCGGTACCTTAAAGGGACCCTGAAACGGTTTTGACGATTTTGTACAAACACATTGGGCCAGTAGACCAAGTCCTAAGGCTCATTTACAGACTAATTTAAGCTCTCTGCTTACACTGTGTAATTTATTACAACGCTATAAAGCTGCGAATCGCTGCAGATCACTGCGGCTCAGCCCAACGCGTTTTCAACCGCCCCTTGCGAGTACGACATGCAGTGTGGGCACGACGTCATTGGGGCTGCTGGCGACGTCACTGGGGCTGTGGTGTGCGCGCACGAAAAATTGGCTGGTAGGGTGGCGGCACCTGTCGGAGCAGATAGCAACCACTCCGCGATGTCTCTGTTGCCAGACGGCGTGCGTGCTGCCGGGCGCACTGGGCTATGGTCTCCGAGATGCACGCAACCTGTCGGCGTGCAATCTCGGAGGTGATCACTGGGCGAAGCTCAAATCGTCGAGTGTGCTCACGTGAGCTCTGCGATCGCCAGCGATGCCAGCGTGTCTCATGAGTTGAGGAGGCAAGGCAGGGGTGAGAAGGAGGGTATGATATAATTGTCCGTAGCCGCCTTGGTACACGGCGTGCCGCTAAATTTGTGGTGCCAATGGTTCGATGATGCTCTAGTCTAAACGCTGACAAAGCTTCAAATAACCGTTTCAGGGTCCCTTTAATGTTGGCTCTAGTTGCATGGAGGCCACGCTGCAGCTTTTTGGAGGTCCTAGATGAAGTAATGTGTAAGAACAGCCATGTTTTTCACGCATTGGGTGTTGAGCAGCCCTACGGTTTTGAAGCAAGATTGAAAGTGGAGCTAGTGATTATTACATTAGAAGAACACGGTGCAAAAATGGATGGGATGAAGAAAGGTAACACAACACAAGCGCCGATTCTCAGCTGGGGATTCGTTGGAACATAGAAATTATCCCCTTCAGTCACGAATTATGATGTACTGTCTGCAAATGCGTGAAATTCGCATGGCATGATTCCAAGGCATTCGGCGTTACATTCCTAGAAAGAAAATGGTGTTTATTGTTTTTTGTGGGTTTCAGGAAATAATGTTAATTAGCGTATAACTAAATATCTAATTATTCTGCAGTCAGTCAGCTTCATTCCTTGCTTAAAAAGAATCAACGATTACGCCCAAAATGCACGCACAGTTATTTTTTGTTTCCATTCGTTTCGAGCTAAGAAAACGAATACTCTTGACATTTGTCCTGGAACGCGGCACCTCGAACGATCATCGAACATAAGTGTCTCCAGCAAAGTGATCCTCAGCAGCAATACACAGCGCAATGAAGTTAAATAATCGCTACTTGTCCACTCAGGAAACCTGCACGAATGTGCACACCGAGTTTCAGGCCATTTGAAGAAGCATGCGGTGCATGATGCGCCTCCGAAGTTGATGTACACAATTGTGCACACCGTGACTAAAGGGGTTATTGAAATGTACAAAATATACATAATAAGCATGCTGGCGAAACAACACAGTGGTGGTGTTGTGTTACCCTCCTTCGTCCTGTTCGTTTGCGTGCTGTACATTTTTAATAACCTGTAGTTTTCTAAAGATAACTAAAGATAAACCACGGGAAAAAGAGGATGGGCACTGCACTCTAGTCACAAGGGGAGCCACTAGGCGGAAGGAGGAGGACTGATGGAAGACCTCATAAAGAAACTTACCACTATTGCCTAGCCCTCCACAACAGCAGCAACGATGTTGCTGGATGCACAGTGTTTAATGGCAACATACTATTATTACAACACATCCACCAATCCTCACCATGAGCCCCCCTCAGTGACCGAGCTGCAGAGGCAAAATAAGCACAGCCAGCTCACATGTACAAGCCGAATTTGAGGCAGTTTCCTGTGGCCGTTGTATGAGCGCCTTGCAGGTACACAACTGCTTGAGCGGTGTGCAGGTGGTAGGACACAGAATGCAGCTCAGAGCTCGCATTCCATGATTTGGTCAGTACTATCTGAGGATCATCATGCCTCACTTTTTGCTGCAGTGGCGGCAGTAAATGAGGCAATATTAAAGTGCAATTCAGGATGACAACGAATGTACTCAAATGTGTGCCACGTTAAAGGATCCGACAACTGATTTTTTCTCGACTGATTTTTTTTACGGCGTGACAGAAAGCTCACCTAGTGTTTGTAGCTGCAGTAGTTTATCCCAAAAGCACATAGTTATTTTACAAGCAGTATTTTTCGATCTGAAAGGCTCTAAACACAGATGTACGTTTCCTCCAGCAACGCTGAGAATTGATAGCGATGCCGCCAGCCCTACTCGCGATTTGTGAAAGCTGACGTCGTTCTACTTTCGCAGGAGTTGCTGTAACTATGCTTAACCGCCTTTATTTTGAGCTTTTCAACTATTTTTGAAAGTAACAAGCTGCTACAATGAGATGATGTGACATTATACACCTTCCCTGTATTTATACTGCGTGTGTGCGCCTGCGCCCAAGGTTACCTGCGCCTGTGTCATCGTTGGCTTGTCCCGGCGCCGTTACTCTCTCTATGCACGAGCCAAGCCAAATCACCGAAAACGTCACTACGCAAATGCACGGTCGCGCCGAGTAGCAGTGCGCGTCATTTCTGAGACGAAGTGTAGGTAGCAAAATTATGTCGCTCAAAAATCTTAGTGACCTGCAAACTGCCTGCACGGTTACATGAGCACGCTGAAAAGTTGCTCAAGACGCGCTGATGAGGATGGGATCATTACGTCACGCGAATGCAGTGCCGCTTTAATGCATACTGCTAACGTAGGCCTATGTTTACATTTTTATGGAGTAATATCTTTTAATATAAAGAAACGAACACTATTTCAATACCAACAACAAGATCATCGACCGCCTACAGCAATCAACAGTCACGTGACAGGGTACATCGATTCGTTCATGTATTTGCCACCGGAGGCGCCAAAGGTCATTTTTCGCGTCTTTCGAGGAAGAAATAAAAATATAAATCCACCTCTCACGAAAAAAACAGGGTTGGTTTGAGTCAATGCGACGGACAACCTTTCCATCAGTGGAGTCATCTCAATTCATGTTCTGGGCAGTTGTCGGTCCCTTTAAGTGTATGTCCTGGTGCCCTTGCCCTCCAGAGGGCTCAAGAAAAGGACATGGTGCATCTCAAGAAGGCACACACAAGGGAACAGAGGTCCAAGAGGATGTCTTATGGCAGTGATACCAAATACTAGTCCCGGTGCATTTTCATACAGGTACAATGTAGCCAAAACTTTGAAAGCCCGCTTCCGACTTTTTTATCTTTTTTTTTGTGGTCGACCACCTCCTTGTGGAAAGCATTGCACGACTATGGCTGGACCGATTTTAGTTGTATTGTAAATGCTGTACATGAACAGCCTTCAAATTTTAATTTAGACTTGCATTCTTTTTTCATTTCACAATTACCGAATGGTGCAACTTACTGAAACATATTCATGTGCAACTAATGTTCACCAGAAAACTAGGGCAATAAAACTCTGGCACTGTGTTTGTGTACGAGCAATATGTGAACACAAATACAAAGTAGTTCCAGCACCCAAGCATGTTTCATCACTGCCAGGCTTTCCACGAGCAAGGAACTTGTGAATTCTTATAAAATGAAAACTAATGGAGATATCTTTATGAAAATGCTAAATTTCATGAACCTAGGCAATGAAACTAAAGAGTTATGAACGATCCTCACGTCTTGAGAAAGTGACCTTGAGTACGGATTTTAGAGCATTGAAAGTTAAGACTGGGGGACCAGCTGTTGGCAGTGTGTAATGACGTATGCCTTGCAGGCGTATGTCAAGGATCCCTATGCACTGGACCTGCTGGACAAGCTCCTGCACCTGGACCCAAGCAAGCGGTGCGACAGTGACAGTGCATTGAACCACGACTTCTTCTGGACGGACCCAATGCCGTGTGACCTGGCCAAGATGCTGTCGCAGCACACTCAGTCCATGTTCGAGTACCTTGCACCCCCCACGACGTCGGGTAATGCAGCAGCAGCCTCCACAGGGCCCCCCACCACCCGCCCAAGGTGCCTTCAGCTTCAGACGGCCAGTACCACGACCGCGTCTTCTGACACGAGCCCAGCTGCTGTGCCTAGTCCTCCCAGTGCGTGGAAGCAGAATCGCTTTTCCGAAAGCTTCCACGACTGCCAGCGTCGCCAAGTGAAAAGCCATCTGTGCCTGTGCAGCTGCAGAGTTGGAACACCCTTGCTGCTCGAGCGGAGCAGTCTGCATGCATCGTCCCCGTTTACGCAGGCTGCATGTGGCTCCATTTTGCGAGGGAGCTAGTTGTACCTTCACTGCATATTCAGAACTGTGTGTGATTCTGAGTCCGCCATGTGCCGCGACGGCTTCATTCCCAGATGGGGAGGTGCTGCTCGTGCGCACTCTGGACGCAGAAATGACAGCAGTGGGACATCATGTCTGTCTAGTTCGGTCGACACCTTCATTTGCATGGACTCTTTTTCAAAGTTTCAGGAGGCAGCACTATAAGTGCGGGTCACTGTTAGTGCATGCTAAGGTTAATTTGTTATTCTTTCTTCTGTTACTGTTGCCACCTTATGCTTAGCGTAGGTTTTTTGTTGAAACAATGGACACGTATCACTTTCATCTTTTTTTTCCTCTCAACCCCAGTAATCATAGGCTCTTCATTGAATCGCGCAGATACAATTGCTCATCTCATTGCCACATTTAATGCAGGCTGTAATTATTTCATTGTTGGAGCACGAATGGAGCAATTGTCGAGTGAGTGATTGTGTGCATCATATGTGTGCGGTGTATAACATGTTGCTGCTCATCATTTCATTGCCGCTAAAGGCTGCCCATTTGTGTAAAAAGACAAAAGTGAAACTGAGCAGTGCTGACTCTACATTTGTTGCGGAAAGAAATGTCTGGCCTTTTTTTTTTTGTGAGGCATTTTTTGTTCTTGTTCATGCATGCCCGTTGTTATGCAAATTTTTGTATAAACTGAACTTAAAGGGTTAGGCAAGTGGGTTCCTTGAACGGGAATTTTATTTACGGAGATTCTACTGTAGTATACTATATTACCTTTTACAAAAGAGGAAAGAAAAAAAGTACCGTAATAACTGGAATATAAGTCGACCCCTGACTTTAAACTACTGAAAATCGAAAAAGAAAATGCACGGAACAACCATAGTGTGAAAAGGTGCCTTTACCCGTCAAACAAATGCAATTTCAAATTGTCCACAGTGAAAATGCCATTTATTTACACGGGTCTTTACTCAAAAGTTGCACATGGCAGATGGTTAAAAGATGGGCTCAAGCATTATCTTTATAAAACGTCGCAACCATCATCACTGCTTTAATCTGAATGCTTTCTGATGCCACCAGTACGCGAGCGCAGCTCACGGATAAACTTTGCAACCTTTGTCTCCAGCTCTGGATACGCTGTACTCTGGCACCGAAACCAAGTTTTTCTTCCTGATCACCCATACTCACTGAGGAGTGAAAATAAAGTGCTTTCTCTCTCTGATTGCTGTTTCGTGATTTGTTCCTTCTGCGTCCACCAGTTTCTGTGGTGCTCTTAATCAGCCAGCCGATCATAGCCGTATGTGCTTCTTTAACCAGAGCCGCTGGCATCGTAAGGTAACATCCATAACAGTGGTCCCACTTTTGCGCCAAACGAGATTTGCTGCGCCATCCTGATAAAAAAAAGCACAATTTTGCGCCTAAATGCGCCAAAATGCGCGAAAAAAGTTGCCTCCGAGACGGCTCCGGCGGCCCGATCTCCGAGGTCATGGCCGAAATTAGTTACAGCTCGTAATGCGTGCGGCAGTAGTGGGCTGCAAACGGGCGTGACGTGTTTGACTTAATAAATTGTGATCGCCGTAATCGAAATTTGAATTTGCTTATAAGGGTACTTGCGTGGGCCAGTTGGTATCGATCCATCATCACGTTATTGCGCACAGCTTAAAAGACAGAGACTTAAACACGGAGAACCGCACGAACACAAGCGCAAACTTTCAACTGAATTTATTCGATAGACACATGACGCTTTTATACATTCGCGTTTCACGGTTACAAAAATCTTTTACAAAAAAAGGTTTGCTAACACATATATACACAATACCGATAACCACTCATGCCGAGAACACACACACCTATCGCACACCCTGCATTACGTATTGAGATACATTATCTCCTCCTGCGTTAGTCCCAAAGATGCCATACTGACGCAGTCATCCCCCCAGGCGAACAATCTCGGACGCCTCAATGATTTCGCGCGTCGTCTGATTATAGTGCCTAGCTATCACACTAGTTTCCCGGAACTTCGGTTGGCATCCGCAATCTCGACAATGCAAGCCTAGGTGTCCTTGCACCGATTTATGCACATTGTTGTTGTGCTCCCGTAGTCTTTCATTTAGGCACCTACCCGTCTGGCCTACGTATTTCTTTCCGCATGTGAGCGGAATCATGTATACCACCTTTACCACACAATCCACAAACTTTTTTCTGTGGTTAGTTGTGCAAGCACTTGTTCCCCCTTTTTTTTCTTTCGCACATTGCAAATTGACGACAACTTACGGGGTGCCGTAAAAACCACTTGCACTCCGGCACGGTCCCCAATCTTTTTCAGACGCTGCGCTCTTTCCTGTCTCCTCTCCTCTTACTTCTGTGCGCCGTGCTCCCGACCGGGCTGCAGAAATTAGGCGCCTTTTCCTTCTTCGAACCACAACCACCACCACCATTTCTGTGCTCGCGCAGCGCTGTTCCAGTTTTCAGATGGGAGACGTCGTGAAAGTACGGTATCGCAGCGGTCCTACGAAAATTCGCATTCTCGCTCTGAGATTTTTTCTGTAGTCGCTCCTTCTGGGACCTCTTGCCTGCCTGCAATAGACAGTGGGCCACTGACCCAGTGACATAACCCGGATACCCTGCCTGCTGAAGCCTATCAAGTTGGGCTTGAAAGCTTTCTTGCACTAAATGATGGCAAGGCTTCTGCAAAGCATTCTTTAGGCACGTGCTTGCAACCCCCCCTTTTCACGAGTTTCGAGTGGCTCGACGAGAATGTATAAAAGCGTCATGTGTCCATCGAATAAATTCAGTTGAAAGTTTGCGCTTGTGTTCGTGCGGTAGCTGTGCGCAATAACGTGATGATGAATTTGCTTCTCGAGACGTTTTCAAACCGCGCGGCCCGTGTACCTGCTTTCCGTAGTGTGCTGGCGGTCCGTCGTGCGCACCCATCAAGGTGGTGGTGGTTGTGGTTCGAAGAAGGAAAAGGCGCCTAATTTCTGCAGCCCGTTCGGGAGCACGGCGCAGCGCCTACCCATGAAGGAGAGAAGAGCTAATAAAGGAGCGCGCGTAGCGTCCGCAAGCCAGCCTCCTCCGAAATATCTCCACGCGCGCAGCAGCTACGGGATCGCTTTAATATAAAACTTCTGTC